>OVBE01002923.1:0-28737 GCA_900406425.1 Iberis pinnata | reverse complement strand
CGTTCCAATCAAAGTCCTCGTAAAACGGTCCTGTAAAAAACAAAACATCTCAGTAAATATTGCAATGCTTTGAGTTTGCTTCAGAAGTTTTGAAACCGAAAGCAAAGTGCAATTGAAACTCGGCACATATAAGACGTTAGGGAGAGAGCACGTCGAACTCAAGTACAGAGTTCCGAGCTTAGTAGCTCGCGATCCCGTTCCATCAGGAAATCGGACTGCTGATGGTGCAATATCAACTAGATCCGTCAGTATGGAACTATCTCCGGTCATATGATGGCTGGCACCTGTATCCAAAACCACATCAGTTAGTGTTGGTTTACCCGACATCGACTCGGTTGGAGCTGAAGCGGTCGAAGATCTTTGAGTCTGAAGTAGACTAATGAGCTGAGAAATCTGACTAGAATCAAGCAAGGTAGGCGTTGATCCAGTGTGCTGAACGTTATTGGCTCTCCCGCGACCACGTCCGTTTCGTCCGCCACGCCCACCTTGGTTGGATGAACCGTTGTTTCGGTTATCGGATAAAGAGGTTGACCGGTTCTGCTCTAACCACCAATCGGGAAATCCATTGAGATAACAATCATTGATAGCATGTCCCTTCTTTCGACAATGTGTGCAAATAAGACCCGATTTGTCGGGTTTAGGTACGGTTGCCGACGTCGGTTGTATACCGGTCTCGACTTTTGTGTTGAATCCGATTGCTTCGGTCTTGGACATCTCATTGTTTCTTTCACTATTCTGATTTTGTTCTTCCCTAATCACACGTGAATATACATGCGACAAGGAAGGTAAGGGATCTTCTCCGGTAATTGTCGATCTAATATTGCTAAACCGAGGCATGTCAAGTCCGAATAGAAACTGATGAATCCGATCATCTTCTTTTTCTTTAGCAATTGCCGAAGCTGCACTACATGTGCACTTTTTATTCACGCGATAGTTATCGAGCTCTTCCCAGAGTTTCGAAAACTTCCCGTAATATTCCAAGATAGATGTGCCGTTTTGTTTACATGAAGCCAGCTCATCTTTTATGATTTTTTTTCTTACTCCATTGCCTACAGAGAATCGATTTTTGAGTGTATCCCATAGAGTCGATGCTTCAGAGACAAAGGAGACAGTTGACCTAATTTTAGGATCGATGGATGTTCTTATCCATCCAATAATCATTGAATTCGCTGCAAGCCACATAGATAGATCGGGATCAGCAGCTGGTTTGCTTATAGATCCATCGATAAAACATAATTTTTGTTTAGCTTGTAACGAATTTTGTAATTCGATTGCCCACTCTTGATAATTGTCTTCTTTGAGAATTACAGAGGAGATCAAGGCTCCAGGATTATCAGATGCGTTTAACGCATATATGGAAAGAGAAGTGGTGCTTGTCATCGTCGATGATGAACCCGACGCCGATGATGGTGTACCGTCCATCGAAAAAAAAAAAATTTAGGTCAAAGGAACGTTGTTTGCTCTGATACCATGAAATATTTTAGGCAAATCTGATTCTCATTAATCTAAAAGCTCATATTTATACAAGAAAAAATAAAAGATAATAATATAAAACCAAGATATCATCAAATCTTTATAGTTTAGATTTAATGTAACATAATATCCTAATATTTATGATGGCATCTTCTATGTAGGAACAATAATGCATATCACAAATTTCTTATAATTTTTCTGATAAACTCAATACGAAATATACAAAATCGAACGTCCACATTTCTTCGAATTTATATACTAGAGCTTACCAGGTGAGCTTGATTGATTATTTGGAGTAGACATAGAATAATCATCATGTACTCTAGCTTTTAAAGGGAAGCACGAGAAAAACCACATTAACCACATTTTCTGATATATCATTTTTGTTACCCCCGTCCCGGAATATTCACAACGCACAACGGTCTCTTGAGAAAACGTGATCCCAGACCTATTACCACGTGTAACTGACCCTTTCGGAATATGAGTAAGTGAATCATCTGACCTTTCAACTTCCAGAAGCAAGGTCAGAGATCCTATCCGCAGTACATGCAAAACAAGTCCCTTGAAATTCTCGCCAATAACTAACAAAACCGTCACTCTGTATGGCCAATCTGTAACGATGAGAAAGAAAGAGAAACGAACGGGTGGGAATGAGTAATTTAGATTACCCAGAAGGACACACTCTTGAAAGTACTATCCACTATGACACTAACCCCAAACGCACATTAATTAGTTTCTAAACAAGCACACAAACAAATGAGCACTTATTGTACTCGACAAACAAGCAACATGTGTGCTCGCAACACCGTCACAACATACAACTCACTCAGAGACTGTGACATTTTCGTAGTACCAGAATGAGTGCCCGGTCCACCACCGCAACTTACAACTCACTTAGAGATTGTGACGCTTTTACAGTTTTGTAGTTCCGGAATGAGTGCCCGGCCCACTGCCACAACTGACAACTCACTTAGAGACGGTGACACTTTTACAGTTTAACGACTGTTAGCGATTCTGGCCTCAAAAGGCTTTACACGTCCCTTCCAGACACACGACCCGTTGGTATGATTTGGCTAAATGGGTTCTGATCGCCAACCAACCTACCGGCACATATACACACCATGTCCTTTGTCCTGCAAGCATCAAACCAATGCGTTTGAATTATCACATGGCCCAGCTTTCACACGATGTTCCGGAAGCACAAACTCGTCGTACCACCTTAGAACAACACCATTGTTGCGGTTCCACTCCGCCTCAGATGCCTTTGTACCACACTGATAATCCAACTAATCCATAATCAAATAATAAATTAGGAAATAGAAGAACAGATTTAAATTCCAGAATAATTAATTATACTTAGTAATTAATTATTATATCCAAAATTAAATACTTAAATCCAAAGTAAAAGTTAAGAAAATAAAAATAATTAATTATCCTTAATAATTAATTATTAAAAAATCTGAAAATAAACTAAAATATTTAATCTAAAATATTAAAAAATAGTTTTGGAATAATTAATTATCTTTAATAATTAATTATTAAAATCTCAAATAAATATTAAATAAAAATAATTATTTATTTAAAATACAAAATAAATAAATAACCTTGAAATAAAAGTTGAAAATAAAAATAATAATTATCTTTAGTAATTAATTATTAAAATCCCAAAACAAATAAGTAAATTTAAATTAAAAGTTTTAAAATAAAAATATTTAAAATAAAAACTAAATATTAATTCAAGATAAAATAAATAATTTTCTTTGATAATTATATGAAAATAAATTCGAATTAAAGAATATAATAAATAATAATTTTATTAAAAAGGAAAAGCAACAAGAACATGAACGATTACAAAATAGGAAGATTAAATTAGAGATTTTACCTTCTTTGATTGAAGAAGATAATGAAAAAGATGAATGATGATGGAGAGAAAATGAAACAGAACGAAAAAGAGGATTATGAGAGCATTTGGTGTCCGATTGGGGATTCGTGACCACTGTTGGGTTCAAAAGAACGAGATGGTCATATTGGTGGTGGAGATGACGCATTTTGACGAGTGTAGTGGCGA
Organism: Iberis pinnata; assembly: GCA_900406425.1. NCBI lineage: Eukaryota > Viridiplantae > Streptophyta > Magnoliopsida > Brassicales > Brassicaceae > Iberis > Iberis pinnata. The sequence goes on along the minus strand of OVBE01002923.1, from coordinate 25,196 downwards.
TAATCTGTGGTCAAACGTGGTGGCCAATCTTCTAGTGGGAGATGCGGGCGCGTCCGACGGTTTTTGGCAGCGAGGTCTGGTGCGTCGGCTTCGTCTCGGCGAGAGGAATCCATCGATTCTAGGGGTGAGAAAAACGGAGCTCCGATGCGGCGGCTAGGACGGAAAAACAGGTGCGGCAAGGAGAAAGAAAGGCAAATCTGACTCTGGCGTTTGACCACAGATCTACGACGCATCCGGTGTCGGATCAAAATTCCGAGACCACTGTCGGACTCAGGAGATCGAGACGGAGCCAATGGTGGTAGCATTGCATTGATCGAAGATACTCTATCCGACAACAATGATGACCTCACCAGAGGAGAAAAGGGAACTAAAGAACTCTGGATTAAAACCCTTGAATCTAATCTTTCAACTTGATTCTCTCTTTCTCTATTAGAAAGAGGAATTCTGGAAGTTTTGGTGTGAATTTGAAGAATGAATATGAGGTCCTATTTATAGAATTTCAGGAAATTATATGGAGAGAATAATATCTCCAACAGGCTATATATTCTCTCCAACAGCAGACAGAATATCTAAAAAAATATGAAGGATAATTAATAATATCTTTGATTAAATCTCAACTATTATCTTTCTCCAACAAAATAGCTTCCAGATAACAGAATTAAACTTCCACAAAATATTATGTGGAAGTTTCAAGATCTTTTTATGCAATTAAATTTCTTTTTCCGGTTTAGAAAACTAAATTTAAAATTGCCCTGATTTTCCAGGATTGGGATGTAACAATTCTACCTCCCCTTAAAAATGAATTCGTACTCGACTTCAGAGAGGTTAATCGAACATCCATTCCTAGAACCAATTGATCGACCTCCGCTTTTAGGAAAAAGCTAGAAAGGAAATGAACAGTTGACTAAGCGAGAAGTTGAAAGTTGAAACGACACAAAGGAATGAAATACTAAATGGAACCTATTAATGACTCAATTTAGGAGGAGGACTAACTATCTTGAAACAAAAAAAACAACCAAGAAAATAAAACAAGAAAACTAACTAAAGGTTTTGAAACCTTGGACATGAGTATTTATCCTCTCTTTGGCTTCTCTTTAGGTTTCTCAACCTGTACCTATTTTTAAATCCCTACTCCTTCTAAACTTCTTAGACTCTACTACGCCCAAAGTTGTTTTCGTCTCCTTCTTTTACTGGCGCGCTTGATGAAGAGAGAAAAAAACTCCTTATACTACCCTTACGATAAACCCGCTACTCTTCGTTTTGTCATACACACGTTTTACCTTAACGGGAATGAGAGACGAAACTTGCTCCATCCACTCTCACGACTTTGAACCGACTCCTTGGTGGCATGCTGCTTCCTTCTATACGACTTCTTCTAGGATTTTGAAACTGGCACTTAACGGGTTTGCGATCCTCACAACTCCCCTAAGTAATCCCCATACTCTGATAAGCACACAACCAATATCGTCCCTCTCATCTTTCTCACAAACTCATGACAACTAATTAAAGGTTCGGTCTCTGCCAGCCACTCCCTGGCAACCAACGGTCTATGAGGCGACTGCCAACCTTTACCACAAACTCTTCGTGCCATAAACACACATCAGCAACATCTAGAACTCTCGCAGTTTGGCGGCGGTAATGCTTCAATGAAGCAAACACCACTATCGGTTAAACCAAACATATGCTAGATATAATTAATTGTTGGCGCTTTGAATTTGATATTTTTGCAAAATCACGAAATAACTTTCTAAAACATTTTTAGACCGCAGTCGAGAAAAACAACTACTTTATTTTAATTTATTTTTTTCAAAATTTTGGAAATCCTTTTTTGATAAAATTCCTTTTCCCATTTTTATTTTCGCAAACTACTGGTCCCCAGGTCAGAACTGGGAGACCTTTACCTAGGCTCTGATACCACTTGTTACACCCCGTCCCAGACTATTCACAACGCACAACGATCTCTTGGGAAAACGTGATCTCGGACCTATTACCACGTGTAACATACCCTTTGGGAATATGAGTAAGCGAATCATCTGACCTTTCAACTTTCGGAAGCAAGGTTAGAGATCCTAGCCGCAGTACAGGCAGAACAAGTCCCTTGAAATTCTCGCCAATAACTAAGATAACCGTCACTATATATGGCCAACCTGTAACAATGAGAGAGAAAGAGATACGAAGGGGTGTTGAATGAGTAATTTAGATTACCCAGGAGGACACGCTACTGAAAGTACTACCCACTGTGACACTAACCCCAAACGCACGTTACTTAGTTTCTTAAAAAGCACACAAACAAATGAGCACTTATTGTACTAGACAAATAAGCGACATGCGTGCTCGCAACACCGTCACATCATACAACTCACTCAGAGACTGTGACGCTTTCGTAGTTCCGGCATGAGTGCCCGGACCACCGCCATAGCTTACAACTCACTTAGAGATTGTGACGCCTTTACAGTTTATTCGTCTTCTTTGATTTTTTGTTATTTAATTTCCCATAAGTTTGAGACCCGATTTATTTGAGGTTTTAAGGTTTTATTTGACATTTAAGTTATTTTTTAACGTTTATTACTAATAAAGTGACCTTTCGGGTTCCAAAGTTAGTTAATAGACCGATTTGCCCTAAACGGGAAAATCAAGATGTTACAGTTTTTCCTTCAAAACCTAGTATGATAGATCCACAAGACTTTTGGCTGGTTTTATACTATGAGCATAGAGATTATTCAACGGTTAAAAAAAATCGTTCAGTTTTTGCTGTTTTGTGAAGAGTTTAATAGGTTATAACATAAAGATAAACATGTTTTGAAGGAAATATTGGAAAGTTTTTTGACAGAAATGTTGGCTACCATTTGCCAATAAATTATACTTCACAAATTTTGAAAAAATTATGGAAATATAAGATTTTTTTTACTAATTTTGTATTTTTGTTTCTGTTTTTCTTCTTTTTGGGTATTAAATTTACTAATTAACGTTGACGTGTGCTATGAGGAGTCATGTCTATTTATATATATGTTTCTTACATATATAGTTCTTTTGTGGTTATGAGCGGGCTTGTAATTAAGTCTAGAAAAATATCGGTTAGAAATACTCCAATTTGTTATTCATTTTGATTCGAACCAATCTAAAGTTTCAGAATATTTATAAAATTTTGCAGTAAAAGATATAGTAAAATAGAGTATTTATAAAGGCAGAGCAAATATACATACTGTTTTTCAAAAACCCGAATATGTTCTTTGATCCATAGAAAGTGAACAAGCACACTAATGAATCTAGGGCATGTAGGTGAAGTAGAAGCTAATCACCGATTAGCCTAGCAAGCTTACACTAGAAGGATTGATACTTTTACGCCAATTTCAAATTGAGGACGGCTCCTGATGTGAAATTCTTACGCCGGAGGATGTGCGCACTTTACCTGGGTAGTTAAAGGAGTTCCGCAATCCTTTAACATTTATCAATTGTTCAATTTCTGACCTTTATCTTTTTTTTTTTTTTTGGGCAGGTCTCATATTAAAATTGATCACGCTTCCTCGAGGTTTTTACAACAACATTAGCTAAATCTCTGATCTTATTGTTCAGTTGTGGCCCAAAGTTAGTCACACTAGGATAGAGCTCAGCCTAGCCCGTATTAGTTCAGGTAGCTAGACTTGCTTTTGTTGTTATTTGACCTTGATTCTTTTCACTAAGCTTTGATATTACAACTAGTTGGGAACTCCATTCATGTTTTCTTCCCCGCAAACCAAAGTTTGTTAACTATGGCTCGCGAGTCAATCAAGTTTCATATCGGTGCTACGCAGTGGATAAAGCTCCGTCCCCAAAAGCCCCCATTTCATCAAGGGGAAATAATTTTTGGGGGTTTCTCCTTTCCTGCCTCCAACCAAGGATAAAGGCAAAGTTCCTGTGACTGAGGATAGGAAAAGGAAGAGTTCTCCTCCCGATACTGAAAGCAAAAGAGAAGAACTGGTTTTATGAAATGAAAAACAGATTCTTTATTGATTCATCCTTATCATAAAATGCATTACAAAGTTTCTGATTTATAGGAAATGTTTGAATCATTCTAGGTTTGCCCTAGTACACATGTTATTGCTTCATTGGTCAGCTAATGATTGGAATTTGTTGTGTAGTGTAATAGGACATATGTGCTCTGCTTTTCCTTTCTTTTGCTCTGTTTTAACATGTTCTTTGTTTGTTTCTGCGCAGGTTGAAGACAGAGAAGAGATGGGCTTCAGCTTAGGCTTCAGGAGTTTTTCTGAGTCTTTGGGTTCATTGGGCTTTGACACTTGGCCCAGAAGAGGCAAAGCTTCTTTCTGAGTTAGAAGCTTCGGTGTGTCACTTACACTCCCCTTCAAAATCGGTGTCGGAGTAGCTGGTAGATAGTCCACACCGAGTTTGTACCAGAGAGAGCAAAACGGAGTATAAGCTAATGATTTTGTGAAGATGTCGGCGATTTGGAACTGATTGGGAATGTGATTGACAATCAATGAGCCCAGAGCAACCCGTTCTCTGACGTAATGAAAGTCAGTATCGAAGTGTTTACTTCGATTGTGGAGAGCCAGATTCGCTGTCAGATACACCGAAGACTGATTATCACAGAACAATTCCGGAATCTTCAATTGAGGTATCCCCAATTCCTTCATCAAGTAATTTAACCACGTAATTTTTGAAGCTGTTTCTGAAAAAGTTCTATATTCTGCTTCGGTTGAGCTTTTTGAAACAGTGGAATGCTTGCGAGAAGACCAAGATATGATGTTATTCCCCAAAAAGGTACAAAATCCTCCTGTTGATCGTCTTGTTTGTTTGCATCCTGCCCAGTCTGAGTCACTGTAGGCTCTCAGAGTGAAATCAGTGTTCTTATTGAAAGAAATTCCCATATGTGCAGTACCCTTTAGATATCTTAGTATTCGTTTTAGGAGTTTGAAATCTGAGACAGATGGTTGATGCATCTTCTGGCACACAAAATTGACCGCATACTGAATGTCTGGTCTTGTTAATGTCAGGTACTGGAGCTTACCAGCTAGACAACGGAAATATGTGGGATTGGAGAATTCCTCAGTTTGTTCCTGAACTCTGTCTAACTGAAGAGGAAGAGGTGTATCAATTGGAGCACAATCTTGCATCCAAGCCAGCACAAGTAAGTCTTCTGTGTACTTGTGTTGAGATAGGAATATGCCTGATGCATGGTATTGTGCTTGAATCCCTAGGAAATAGTGTAGTTTTCCTAGATCCTTGACTCTGAATTGTGTTTGCATCTGATCCAACATTGTAGTAATTAGGCTTTTGTTATTTCCTGTTAAGACCATGTCATCAACATATAACAGTAACATGATCACATCATTATCTTTTAGATAAATAAATAAAGAAGGATCCCTTTTGCTGCATATAAAACCATACTCAAGTAGGTATGTGCTGAATTTATCAAACCATGCTCTAGGTGACAGCTTGAGACCATAGAGTGATTTGTGAAATTTACAAACATGAGTAGGATTGGCTTTGTCCACAAAGCCAGTAGGATGTTTCATATAAACAGTCTCAGTTAATGTGCCACGTAGAAATGCATTTTTAACATCTAACTGTGTAATATCCCAATCCATAACAGTAGCTGTATGTAGAACCAATCTAACTGTGGCTGTTCTAACAACTGGACTGTAAGTCTCCAGATAATCAATTCCTTCTTCCTGATTGTAGCCTTTTGCTACAATTCTAGCTTTTAGTTTATCTAGGCTTCTATCAGCTTTTAGTTTAGTTCTAAAGATCCATTTGCAACCTAGAACATTCATGGTGGGGTGAAAGGGAACTAAAGACAAGGTGTTAGTATCCCTGCAAGTGGCTAGCTCTTCCTGCATAGCTTGTTTCCAGCCTTCATCTTTTAAGGCCGATGAAACAGTTCTGGGTTCAGGGTAAGATACTTTCTGTGTAAGCAGAACATATCTTGGGTTGGGTTTACTAATTCCTGCTCTAAGTCTTGTGACCATTGGATGAGCTGGAGGTGGAATGCTTGATGAAGACTGAATGATTGGTGAAGGCTGAGGAGATTCTGTTATCTGTGGTATGTCTGAAGTGACTGGCCTAGTAGGGGAAGAAGTAGTGATGTTGCCTATAGGATCAGGATTTGAGCCTGCCGTACACTCAGGACACTCCCCTTCAACACCAGTAGTCTGTTCAGAATTAGATGCTGAGTCTGCATTAAATGGTGAATAAGGCAGAGTTGGACTGTTTTCATTGAAAGGTGGAGCTGTTGCAAGGGGAATTGGTCCTGCAAATTTGTTTTTCTGCAGTGGATTGTGGATGATAGTTGTTGTGTCAGGAGGAGCAGGTGGTGCTGATGTTGTGGTAGTTGGCTTAGGAGGTTGAAAGCATAGTTGCCAAGCATCTAGAAGGACTGACTGATGTTGCGGATGAGATGATACATATTTCCCTGCAAAAGGAAAAGAATGTTCATCAAACAGAACATGTCTGCTAATATAAACCATTCCTATGGGTGGATAGAGGCAACAATAGCCTTTATACTTTTCATTGTAACCTAGAAAAACACAAGTGAGAGATCTCGGATCAAACTTGTTGGTAGAGTAATCCCTTAAAGTAGGATAACAAGCACAACCAAATGACCTTAAAGATAATTAATCTGGTGACCTCCCAAAAAACTTTTGAAATGGACTTTGTTTATCATCAAGTGTTGTAGTTGGTAGAAGATTAATAAGGAAGTTTGCTGTGAAGAAGGCTTCTACCCAATACTCCTGTGGCATAGAGCAGTCAAACATCATAGATAAACCCAACTCTGTGATGTGCCTATGTTTTCTTTCTGATAAACAATTCTGTTGGGGTGTGTGAGGACACGAAATTTGTTGCTTAATCCCACTTAAGGCCAGTTGGTTTATGAACTTAGAACTAGTGAATTCGCCACCTCCATCACACTGGAATGTTTGTATTTTAGTGTTTAGTTGATTTTCTACATATGTTTGAAACAAACAGAATGTAGGAAAGAAATCTGCTTTGGATTTTAATGGATAAAACCAACAGAACCTTGACCAATGGTCAATAAACACAACATAATACTTAAATCCTTGTAAGGAAATGACAGGAGATGGACCCCATAGGTCACAGTGTATCCTTTCAAGGGGTTTTGAAGCAGTTTAGCCAGAAGAAGTAAAAGGAAGCCTACTGCTCTTTCCCATCCTATAGGCTTCACACATAGATGAGAAGCTTTTTGTAAATGAGATGAGCTTATTGGAAGCAAGTTGTTGTAGAATAAGATCATTAGGGTGCCCTAACCTTCTGTGCCATATATCTTGACTGGTAGCCATCTGTCTAGTAGAATAATGGACTTGAGTTGGAGATTCCTTGATCATATATAAGCCTTCAAGGCTTTGTCCCAGGCTTAGGACCCTCTGTGTGCCCTTTTCCTTAATTAAAACACCATCACCATCAAATTCAAATGCACAGGGATATTCCTTTGTTATTTTTGAAACTGAAATTAAGGATTTGGCAATGTTAGGACACACAAGGACATCATTTAGTCTGAGCTTACCTGAGGAAGAGGGGAAGGTAGTGGATCCAATATGAGTGATAGGTAAGAATTCCCCATTGCCAACCATCACTGCATCAGATCCGTGGTATGGCTGAGCATGTTGCAGATTTTGAGAAGAGTTTGTGATATGTGCTGTAGCACCTGTGTCTAGAAACCACTCAGTTCCAGACTGATCTGTCACATCTGTTATCCTTAATGCAGCTAGGGTTGCTTGGTTTTCTTCAACTTGATATGCATAATCAAACCTATGCCAACACTTGAGTGCCTGGTGTCCTGGCTTCCCACATATCTGACACTGAGGCCTGGTATCCTCTCCATAAGAGCTAACAGAACCAGTAGATGAAGAGGAAGAGGATATTTGTTGAGGAAAACCTCTTCCTCTAGTAGAAAACCCTCTGCCTCTAAAGGATCTACCATATCCTCTACCTCTGCCACCAAAATAAGATGGCTGACTTGTAGATCTGATGGTATTAAAGGCTAGATGAGGTGATACTGCTTCTGGTGTATATGCCTGGATCCTGTTGTCATAGTTTGTCTTAGGTATCACTTCTTCAAGAGTAGGACTAGGAACCAAATCCATTGAATCTTCAATGCTGGTTTTGATAGGTTCATATTCCCTACCCAGTCCATGTAATGCTGCGAATATTTTCATGTTCTCCGTGACTGGGCTGCCAATAGATGATAGCTGGTCACAGAGAGCTTTAACATCCTTGAGATAGTCCACCATGCTCTTATCACCTTTCTGTATGGTCTGAAGTTGTCTGTTTAGCTCAAACAGTCTAGATGAGGACACCCTATTGAAATGTCTTGCTAGGGCAGTCCATACATCTAGTGAGGTGCGGCAGTTAGTGACTACACTCAGAATGTCTTCAGAGAAGGAACCCAACAGCCATGCTTTTACGACTTGGTCCCCTCTTAGCCATGCTGGATAATCTGGATTCGCAACTTCACCATCACCAGCTATTCCTGGAACTGGGATGATTTGAGCAGGCTGGATATAAGATCCATCTATGAATCTTAGAAGGCTTTGTCCAGCAAGAAAAGATTCAAACTGATTTTTCCATAAAATATAGTTTCTTTCAGTGAGTTTAATAGTAACACAATTTGAGATGCTTAATGTAGGATAAATCTGAGCCTCCATGGCTCTGATACCATGAAAGCAAAAGAGAAGAACTGGTTTTATGAAATGAAAAACATATTCTTTATTGATTTATCCTTATCAAAAAATGCATTACAAAGTTTCTGATTTATAGGAAATGTTCGAATCATTCTAGGTTTGCCCTAGTACACATGTTATTGCTTCATTGGTCATCTAATGATTGGAATTTGTTGTGTAGTGTAATAGGACAGTTGTGCTCTGCTTTTCCTTTCTTTTGCTCTGTTTTAACATGTTCTTTGTTTGTTTCTGCGCAGGTTGAAGACAGAGAAGAGATGGGCTTCAGGAGTTTTTCTGAGTCTTTGGGTTCATTGGGCTTTGACACTTGGCCTAGAAGAGGCAAAGCTTCTTTCTGAGTTAGAAGCTTCGGTGTGTCACTTACAGATACAACTAGGAACTAGAGGCTTCTTAAGATAAAGGTACACATGCATCCGTTACTACTTATGTTTAGAACACCACCGACTGACGCCGTGGTGGTTACTATGTTGCCTACGTTCAATTGATGATATGTCTAAAACCAGTAAGGAGCCGACAAGTGCTTGTGTTGCATTTATTGTCCTCATCAAGTGGCATTCCAACTTGCTCCATTTTCCAGATGATATAGAGTTTTGGTTGATTTATAAGCTACAGACGATGCATGTGGTCCATGTTCTAGCTTTACTTTGTTTTGGAAATTTCATAGTTTGAAAATGCGTTATTTGTCAAATTTGTTTGTAGATAGTGTCCTTGTACAACTGACTCGCATCCATCTATGATCTTTGCGTTAAGACATATGCTATAAAAACACTGAGATGGAGGAGAAATTTTTGGAGGCGCAAGTAGCAGATCTGAGTGAAGAGCTGGAAAAAAATGAATGGGTTGGTCACGATGGCTCGTGAGCAGAGCCAACCTGAGGTACTGGAGTATGTAAAGAGCGATATGCTGGTTCGGCGCAGCGAAATCGACACGATTCGGAAAAATCGATAGCTTCGACGAGTTTCGGTGAAAGGTACATTGATATGACATCCAACCCTAGCAGCCGCCATTGGAGGAGGAGAAGAACAAGTGATGAAATAAGTAGATTACATAACATAGACAGAAAATCCTTGATTCATCCATAAATTACATAATAAAATAGTATACACATTGCAGAGAGAGACGTTTCAGGAAATCTGAAACTTTTGGAAAAAGAAACTTTTTGCGGTTTAACGAAAATATGAGAAAGAACAATCCGTATTAAAGAGATAAAGCTAACTAAATATATTTATAGTGTAAGTTATGCTACGTTTGCAATTTCATAGATTGTCCTTCATTCGACACATTTTAAAATGTTTTTAAAGCTATTTTACAAGATAAAGTTTTCTCAACACAAATTTTATATATAAAATAAATTTTAAATACAAAATATAACTATAATTTCTAAAAATAATAAAATATAATTTTGTACATACAAATCTTATAAAAATTTTAAATTATTCTTATATATAAAATTTTTAAAAATATAACAAATAATACTAAGTAGTAAAGTAGTATGATTAGAAACTAACTTATATGTTTATATACTCTTTGACTTAGTCTTAGATACAAAGATCAATCACTAAATCTTATATCATTTTGAGAAAATAAATTAAAAATGATATTGTAATTATATATGAGACGAAATTAGTTATAAGATATAAGACTTTAGGATATAAGGTTTAGGTTTTTTTTTTTGAAAAATTATATATAATTGTAATTATAAAAAGTAATAAAAGTACAGTTTTGTATATATACGAATTCTTTTTAAATTATAAAATAATGTTTCCTAGATGTAACATATATGTTCATATATTTTACTTAGTTTTATGGTCTAAGTCTAACATATATGTTCATATACTCTAAGATTTATTTTTAGGCACAAAGATTATGAGAAAATAAAATAAAAATACCATGGATGAGTTGGTCCAGTTAGTTTAAGTGCAGTCGTTGGTGATGTTGTGCTCATGAGTCGATTCACGGTGGAAGGAGTCTTTTCTCCAAAAGAGAGTTATATAACATGGTTTGACCTCGCCCTGGGGAGATGTACGGGTTTCGACCCATAACTCCCTGGTCATAAGTAAAAAAATTGTTATTATATACAAGATGTATTTAGTGTTAGTATCTAATACTTTAGGGTATAGATCCTAAATCATTACAGTTCATATGATTCAATTTTAAACTTAGAGCTTATGTATAAAGCCTAGGGTTTAGTTTTTTTTGTAGATACACATGTCATTATATTATTTTTCGTACATTTTATTATCAATTGATAAATAACAAAATATATATTAAATTGAATCATAATCTATAAACCCTAAATTTTTATCGTTAAGGGTTTAAGATTGAGTCTTAAAATAGATTTCCTATTTCTCAGTTAACAAAAAGATAGTGTTTAACTTATTTTCATAAAACTAAGGAATAGTAAAATATATTCTCATTTAATGACAAAATTATTTTAAAATTTTAGTTTGTAGGGATTGAAATTCTTATTATTTGATTTAGAAATTTGACAAATATGTAAAACAATAAAAATTGTTCTTGATTCAACCTAACTTTTTTTTTTTTATTAATATAGTTTAATTTATCTGATATCATTATATTCAATTATTTTCTATAGGCATATACATATACCATTTCATATACTATGTTTATATTCATCATGCTTTACGTTTGAGGTTATTTTCTTTTTGTAATACTTTTATCTACTGAATAAATGTTTCTCCTTCTACAAATCTGTCTACTTTAGTCTATCTATAAGAAAGTGGCAACTCGAAGGCTTGACTAATGCTAATAAACTCATAACAATTCACTCAAGCTCCAAAATATGAAAACGAGATCATAGTTATGGTGTAAGCATATAAGTTTGTGGAGATTACAACTCTATTTTAATTATGGTGTACTCGATCCATTGGTCACTTCCTTGAATAAGCATTTTAAACTCAATTAGAATAAAAAGGTTTGCAGTTTTTCATACTCACAGAACTTTCCCAAACAAGATCAAACTCTGTTGAATTTTAAACCACAAGACAAGAACTAGAGACACTTCTGTACTTGATGATATACAGAGAGAATTGAGAACTCCCTAAATTCATCTTTGTCTTTAAATGGCTGTGGCACAACAAGATCACTATCCAAGTTATACCAGACCTTTAGTTTTATTTTTATTTATCACAACCCATATCGCTTGACCGAAACCAAGATGCCTACAGAGCCAAGATGCCCACAGATAGTATAATGAAAATATAGAACTAAGAAGTAAATAAGCTACGTAGACCCACTTCCCCACTTCCTGAGAGAGTTATAACAACAAAAGAGAACTAAGAAGTAGACCCACATAACAAATAATGTGATTTCTCTTTTATCTCCATTTTCTTAATTTTGAAAGTGGTTGGACATAGTTTCAGAATTAAGACTCTTGAAAACAACAAATACAAGATGCACAAACGTACATAATCAAACATTGCTACACACTAGGAAAACAAACAAATTTTGTTCAATTAAGACACTTTTTTCTTACATTCTTTGATATTTACCCTTTGCTAACATTTGTAACAGGTTATATTTCAAGTTTCAACATTGCTTTACGGTTTTTCTTCTCACTTTTACTTTGTTGGGAACTCTCATCGTCACTATTTCCTAATTATCAATAATATCACAAAGCATCTCCATTGGTAGATACTTTTATGGGTATCTTACAAAATTTTTAATAATTTTTTAAATTCATTTAGAACCTCTAAACTCAATTAACTAAATTTATCCTCCACTGGTTCATACTCTATTGGATAACAAGACAATCCATGATACAAGACTACAACATTATCACTTGTTCACATTAGAAAAGAAGAGTAAGAGTGATCAGTTAAACTTTGCATTATAGAAGTCCATCTCAGGATGTTGAGCCATAAACTTCTTGAGCATATTTTGTTTCTCCATCTCATCACTCGTTGGGAGTCCCATTTTCTTTTGTCTATGATCAAACGATATAAAGTTACAACTAACTCATGTGTGATATAAATATGAAACAAAAAACACTCAAAGAGAAGAAACAAATTTACCAGCATTTTCTCAACAGATAGTTTGCTGGGATCTGGTTCAACTTTATGAGTGTCTATTTTAGGTTCTCCTTTTATACAATACTTCCATTATGTCTTCTGGTCTTGCTTTGCCAAGTGCATTGTTATAACTTATAACCTGTTGATCCTCTACAACAAAGTATTAACAAATTCAGAACAAAAGACCCATCTTTAATCATATTATTTACAATAGATATAGTAGCTGAATATCTTGATAAGATGATATTAATAAAAATGTGTGTCAAAGTATGATATTGATACGTTGATGGAAGCAAGAAGAGAGCTTAGTTACCTGGTTAGCAACAACGTATAAGATTGCAATTATACATGGAAGACAACAACAAACAGCAGGGCCAACAACACAAGCCAATGCAACACAAAAAACATCAAAACCAAGGAAAATGATACATAGTCTGCAAGTTAGAAAACATCATAGTACAAATTCAATAAAGCATCAAAGATTGTGAATCAACAATGATCAAAATGGCCTAAACTATCTCTAATGACTATGCAACAAGATCAATTTCAACCAAATTGTTAATCAAAACCAATAACTAGTAATATTTCCTCTGTCCTCCATTTGCGATAATGAAACATATTGCTGCGACGAATTTGTAAGAAGATGAAGTGGATGATGATTGGTGGTGAGATTCCACAGAATGTCGAGAAACACCACAAGCTTCGAATACGCCCAATCACTCTGTCTATCCGCCGCAGTTCACGCATCATCAGTCGGCTTCCAGCGTGACCTGGAAACCTCACTGCTTTACTAAGACCTTGTCTTCTCGTGGAGCGACATGCATACCTTCACTCTAGTTCTTCAATCGATTTCAATGGCAATCTGCTTCACCTTTTGAGAGAGAGGGATGAGAATTTTTTTAATCTTTTTTTTAAACAACCAATCATGAGCTTACACACATGGGGTTATGGAGGATATCTTAAATTTTCTTATTAAGACTTGGATCTAGTCTTTAATTTTTATTTTGATTTATTTTTAAATTTTTTGTTCTTACATACCCATCTAATATATCCAATAGAATCACTTATGGAGATGGTCTAACATTTTAACTTCAAACGAAAGCTTAATCAAACATGACATCTGCAGTATTTTACAATAGAATATATTTGAAACTAATTCAATCACAGATCCAAAAAATGACATAGAACACATTCCAAATTACTTGGAGAAGAAGATAATCAAATCAAAGAAAAAAGAGAAGATACTATCGCCGTTCTCATCATCAACATTGTCGTCTTCTTCTTCTTCTTTCACATCCTCGATAACAACATCAACTTCCTTTTGCTCCACACATACACAAACAAAAACAATGCAAAATCGTCAAAAACAAACTGCTCGGTTCTTTTTTAGTCGGAAGAGGAGAATCAAGGGAAGATATATAGTAGATGATTCTGGATTTGAGGGATTGAACGAAAGGGGAGAGGAAGAGCAGTAGGGTTTTCGGCAGGGTTGGATTCAAGAGGAGAGTAATAGATACTTTCTCGATTGAATAATGAAGCTTCGAATCAATGAGAGAAAATAACGAGAGAGAAATAATTATAGTAAAAATTACTTTAAATTAGTCAGAATGACCTAATTTTTTTATTGAAATTTCTTACATGACACTTGGTTGGAGGTATGACCAGATTAACCCAACATTTTGGGTTAAAGGTCAAAAATACTTTAGTTTTTGAAAAAACTATAATTTTGTCATTTTGAATTATTTTTACAACCTAAAATAAATTAATTCAACCTAAAGTGAAAATACAAATCATCGATTTTTGAAACCTCAACCCTCGATTGTTGTAGATATTTGAAACCTCAATTATTTCTGATTTTTGAAACCTCAACCGTCGCCATCTTCAATTTCGTCTCCGTCACCGTGTTCGCCGTTCCATCCATTCCATTTTCGTCTTCTCCGTCCATTCGAGAATTTTCGATACCTCTCCGTCCCTTCTGTTGTGTTCGTCTTCGCCGTTTTTGTCGTCTTCCCCGTGACATCGAAGGTGAGTAATGTGGAAGTTGTTCTTCGTAGTTTTTTAATTTCTATTGCAGCTTTTATTCTCTATTGCCGATTTATGAAATACATATTTTAATTGTCCATTGTAGATTTATGTCGAGTTGCAGATTTTTGTTTCAATTGCAGATTTAATCATTTTTCCGAAGCAGATTTAATCATTTGTCCATTGCAGATTTATTAATTTGTCAATTGCAGATATTTGTTTCAATTGCTGATTTATTCAATTGTTTCAATTGTCCATTGGAAATTTATGTTGAATGGCATATTTTGCATTTTTGGTAAATACCATATTGATTTATGGTGTCTTCATATTTTTACATAGGTATGGCTAGATATCCACCTAAGTTATATCATCATATTGACAAGGTCGGCGATAAAAGCATCAACCACTTCTCGTTTTGCAAAAGGCTTTGTGACCATAAAAGCAAAATAGGGGATGATGCTTGGGAAGTGCTGAAGGAAACAGCATTTGGTGTTTTCTTACTGACATGAACTATATATTCTCATCTTCCATAGT
This sequence comes from Iberis pinnata, assembly GCA_900406425.1. Taxonomy (NCBI): domain Eukaryota; kingdom Viridiplantae; phylum Streptophyta; class Magnoliopsida; order Brassicales; family Brassicaceae; genus Iberis; species Iberis pinnata. The sequence goes on along the minus strand of OVBE01002923.1, from coordinate 9,916 downwards.
CCGATATTTTTGTCTTATCAGTTATCTGTCAACAATATACATGAGATATGGTCTACAATTAACATCAGGCCACTAAGGTTTTCTCTCAACGAGTTTGCGGAGATAACGAGCCTTAATTGTGAGCCATGTGACCTATCAGACATATGTCATATTGATCATCATACTTTTTGGAAATAATGGGAAAAGTAGATGGGGAAGATCCAACACTTGACGAGTTAGATACGATAATATCACGTGTAAAACCTAAGAAATGTGATCTTCGGAAAGGATGATGTTGTGTAGGTTATGCTGCATACATGTTTTCATTTGTGGCATTCATGCAAGTTCAAGGATTCCATTTACCCTTGCGAAGAGAGTCCTTGATGAAGATAATTTTGACAAGTATCCCTGGGGTAGAGAAGGTTTCACCTATTTGGTAGATTCCATAAAGACTACCGACTTTCAGATTCCGTCTCAAACCATTCAAGGACCATCTCTTCTCCATTGGCAGGATTCTCGTAAACGATTTAAGTTTGCTGATTTCATTGTTGATGAAATACATAATCAAAAAGAGGTATTTCTATTGAAGAATTTGTTTCAATTGCAGTTTATTTAACATTGGAGTTTTATTTTATGTTGCAGTTTTATTGTATATTTCAGTTTTATTTTATATTGCAGTTTTATTTTTGTATTTTAGTATTATTTTTGTAGATATCTTGTTTTGTTTAGTATCATGCTTGATTCCTAATTCATTTGGTATTTGGTAGGTTTGTGTCAGACATATGATCCGAGTCTTTGTGGAGAAAATGTACCCTATTTGGCCTGACAATAATTTTCAAGATGATCCTAGACTTGATAAGTTGGTTGAAGATCTCATGAAAGATGCTTTGGTCCCAAACCAATGGCCTGTTGAAATTAATCAATCTCAGATTGTGTTGGCTGAAGAGGGAGGAAAAAAATAGAAATTTGAAGAGACTAAAAAAACAAAAAAGCAGAGAAGGTTAGAGAACAAGTTGAACAAGGTCCTTCGAAGGTTAGTGGTGACGAGGCAGTGATGGAGTTGGTGCAGTCCCTGACCACATTGATTGGAAAAATTGAAGCAACTATGAACCATCGGTTGACCATTTTGGAAGATAAGATTGACGCACTACAAGGTGATGTGCAGATATTGAAGGAGGGAAAAGCAAGGTCTACTCAACCAATACATTTGGAATTGTCAGTTGAGACGCCGATAAATGTGATATGCCTTTTCAAAATAAATCTCATACGTTTATTGTTCATAACAGGAGATTATATTTTCTGAGCAATCTTGGCTGTGCTATCCAGAGAAATGTGAGGATAATTTTCCTGTTCAGAATTTGGAAACTAAGAGAAAGACAACTGGCCAAGGATCCCATGCTTAAAAAAGGTAGATGTAGTGCCTACGGAGATAAGACTTCGTGTGGAAACGATGAACAACAAAGAGGAGGAAAGGAAGGTTACGGAGGAAAAGGTATATGAGAAGCAAAAGAAGAAGCCTAATAAGAAGCCTAATATCCAAAGAAAGTGGTGAAACACAACACAACTGACTCTGATTTTATTGTAGATATTTATGAGCCGGTTCAAAAGGATGTCTTAAAAAAGAGACCACCTAGTTCAGATGAAGATTCTGAGCTGAGGAAATTGGCTGATGTTGGGAAAAAATTGGATATTTTGACCAAGGTTCTCACTGCTGAGGAACCGCTACCATTACTGGGAAAATAGTCCCTTCATTGGCAGCTACTCAGGTTTCACCTTACGTAGGCAACTTTACCGTCAAACGCGTTATAACAGGTGGTGTATCTTCAGCAAATGACTATGATCCAATGGAGATGGTGGCAGAGGAGAAGATGCAGGCGTTGAAGGAGTGGTTTGAAGCTGATGAGTACGTATCACACAACCTTCACCATAATGGCTTGTTTAGTTTTGCAGATTTGTTTTGTTTTGCATATTTCTTTTGTTTTGCAGTTTTTATTTGTTTTGCAGATTTGTTTTTTTGTGTTGCAGTTTTGTTTTATGCTGCAGTTTTGTTTCGTGTTGCAGATTTGTTTTGTTTTGTTTTGTGATGCAGATTTGTTTTGACATCTTCCTATCCTGATTACAAGCGACAACCGATAGGAAGCTCAAATTCTGATGTTTGGTTCTTTAAAATAATGATTGTACCTAGAGTCTTGTGGCCCAAAGCCGACTATGGATGGCTAGCAGATTCTGTGAGTAATTGCAGTTTTGTATATGCCATTCTATATTCAGCAGGTTTATCATTGGATTGGACCATTTTGAAGTCTCCACTTACGTTTACTTCTTTGCTTGCTTGCAGCACATAGAAGAAGTGTTGACTATGTTCAAGTTGAGATCCATGCAGTCAAAATCTCCTTTCAGAGCCAGAGTTGGGTTCTGGGATCCATGGGCCCTTAATGTTTGGTTAATCGACTACGGTGAGTTCTCCACAGATCCCAAAAATTTCATATATAGGGATGAGCACTATAAGCAATACAATGGTGAAAGTCCTCCTGATTCACAAACTCATAAGATTTGGCAGACAGATAGCCATTGATGTCAACTTCCTGAGGAGAAAGATATTTGTATATGACTCTATCCCAATCCTTTCAACTAATGGTCAAATTAAAGAGTGCCTAAACTCTTTATGGATTATGATCCCGACTTTTCTTAAGATCTTGGCCCCTGAAGGTACGCACTATCTAGGAGCTCAGTTTGAGGTTTGTAGAATTCAAAAAGATACACCATTGAACAAAATACCAGGAGATTGTGGTTTTTTCGCTCTCAAGTACATTGAGTGTCTTGCCCTGGGATGAACGTTTGATGGTCTATGCGACGAGAATATTCAGGCCATACGGGAAAGATACAATGCTGAGTTATTTGCTGAAAGACCTCGGGGGTCAAAATTTGCTTCAACAAATCCATTACCACGGCGGGCTGAGCTTGAAGATCTGCAACTCAAGGATAATTTTGTTTGATCTATGGACAAGTAATGCACTCGTTTCAATGTTAATGTAAATTTGATAGAAAATGTTAAAAATGTTAAATATGAAGTTGCATACTTTGTATTGGGATGCAAATTTATTGTACGTTGCATATTTATTGTATGTTGGAGATTTATTGTACGTTGCAGATTTATTGTATGTTGCAGATTTATTGTACGTTGCAAATTTATGTTATTTTGTAGATTTTTATCATGTGTTGCAGATTTGTTTTGTTTCACATATTTATTTTTTTGTTGCAGATTATCTTTTGTGTTGCACTTTTTTCTTTTATGTTTCAGTTGTTATTTTATGTTGGCACATTTGTTTCAAACACATAAACATACCATTTAATTATAACAAACATGATTGATAATTGTTTAAACTTAAACATCTAGAAACCTTATTTGAAAACATTAACTAACAACAATAGCATGTTAATAACCTTCTTCATCTCCAGACGGTCCTCCAAAAGCTCTGAAACTACCACACATCTTCTCCAATCCTCCAACGTTAGGTATTATGATCTCCTGCCATTTTTTCTTGAGCACTTCCTCTCTTGTCTCTAGCCTTGAGAACTCTGACAGGATGTCAAAGTTCTCGGCCGAGATTTTCTTCTGTAACAGACACATCTTCGAGTTCTTTTGTTCGTATTTCAACCTCCATTCCATGGCCTCCTCCTTCGCTTTCATTTGTTGGTTGAGCATGACAATCACTGATTTGTAATGATTGTGTAGTGCCTTAATTTCCTTTGCGTAAAGATCTTGAACATCCTCCATCGCCATAGCTTTCCTTTATCCATAACACCTTACAATTGTTTAAGACTTGCGATTGTTTATGAAAAGTTAGGATATCAACCGTTAAATAATGGTTTGAGATACATTTATGAATGAGAAGGTGAGGGGGTAATAATATGTATGGTTGGAAGATAAAAGTTCAATAAAAACAGATGTCAAGTTTTGCGTAAATGATGGAAAGTTGAAAAACAACAGTGAAAACTTTGGATAAAGTTCGCAATTGACTTAACTATTGCAGATTTATTATCAGTGTTGCAGATTTATTATCTGTGTTGCAGATTTAATATTCGTGTTGCAGATTTAATATTCGTGTTGCAGATTTATTATCTGTATCTGCGCAAATGCCAAATTAATTGTGGTGTTGCAGATTTATTAATTGCAATCCAGATTTATTATCGGTATTGCGGTTTATTATTTGTATTTGAGGTTTAGTATATGTATTGCATAACTATTATCAGTATTGCAGAATTATTAACTGCATTGCAAATTTGTTATCTGTATTGCAGATTTATTATATACAAGCAGATTTGTTATATGTGCTGCAAATTATTATCTGTATTGTAGATTTATCATATGTATTGCAGATTTATCATCTGTATTACAGATTTATTATCTGCATGATATTGCAGATTTATCATCTGTATTGCAATTTTTTTATCTGTATTACACATTGTTTATTGAAAACAAACTAACCCTTTAAATTATTATTCAACATTATTAAAAAGGGAGAATTCATTAAAGCATATTACATGTTTTTCGATTATGCCCCGTCTTATGACCAAATCCGCAGACGTTTTCTTTGCGGGACTTTTTATTTTTGAAAGCCATCTCTAATGCGGACTTTATTCTTCTCTTCTCCGGCCTACCAGGTTGTGGCTTAACAGGTGGAGGATTCATAGTTTTCAAAACATCGATCGGTATTGGTTCTCCAAAATCTCTAGGCATAATGGGTGTTGAGTAAGAATCCACTAGGTAGGCCTTCGAGTAGTATGAATCACAACAAGAAATACGAGATACCTGTCGTTCCTCTGCAGCTACAATTGCATGTTCGCATTGTACTCGCTCCAGGTCAAACCTACGACATGAACACTTCTTATCTCTTAAGTTAACAATATGGATTGATGTAGGACCTGCTACTTGAACTTGATCTGCATCAATTTCCTGAACTGATAGAAGCTTAGCATATTCCACACGACTCTACAAACATACACATACTACTTATTGTACGATGAACCGTAAATGAAAACACAATTGTTGTCTGTAGTAGGTGTTACCTCTAGAAATTTCTCAACTCTAGGGTTAAATGTGTTTTCATTTTCATTGCATATGCCCTCCTGCCCGCAAAACATCTTGTCATCATCGCTCGTATAACTTCTAGAAGCCGCACGATGGTTAATTGGTGTTGCTTGGAGTTTCCATGAACAACCGCTTACCCAACATTTCACTACTAACAAGTAGGGTGTGGATTTGTAAGCGTTGTAATTGAACCTCTCAATCACAGTCAACATTTTCAACCTCTCCTCCAATTGCTCCCTTGTGTGAAAACTATCACCAACTTGTATTTTGAAAGAATCAATATGGAAACTTCGTAATTGGTGTTGACGATTACCGTCACTTATGTATACGGTTGACGCACACATCTTCTTCGTTTTCTCTATCTCTTCCACGTTGTCAGCACTAACTCCATACTCTGCGAAATTCTCATCCCCAAAGTCTATTTCATCAGAATCATTGCAATAATCAAATATTTTCTCATCAACTTCCTTTGCACTGTGTTCTTCTGAATCTTCTGTAACAGCTTCCTCCTTCGGAGGATGTCTTATTTTCGGTCCCTTCCTTGCAGGACTTCTCATTTGCGGAACTTCAGTAGCTTCATCCTTTGAGCTAGGTGAATCCTTTTCTTTGATCTCAACACAGAGACGAACCGGTACATTTTTCGACTGACATAGGAATGTTCTCAAATGTATGGTATTGGTTACATACACCAGAGGTTGTTCGGGAGGTAAGAAACTCAAAACCTTCTTAGGTAACATGTAGTTCAAATTGACATCATAAAGGCTTCTCTCTATTTCGTAGTCTTCAAGTACCATATCCATCAATTCATCGAAAGTTAACTTCTCTTCAGCTAACATCGACCTAGACCCTCGATCGCTGTCGACGACAAAAAATTTCCTACCATTACTAAGTGTCCACTTCCCACAAACAAGTATAAGTTGAACTTGCGTCATTTCGTGAGTTGAATTAACGAATCTAAACTGAGAAATTGAAGATCTCGATGGTGGTTTCAGCAATTGAAGATGTTGACGATCGTTGCGGTAATTGAAGTTCTTGGTACTAGTACCTGGAAATTCAAGATGGCGATGGTGGTTGAGGCAATTGAAGATGTCGATGGTGGTTGAGGTAATTGAAGTTGTTGAAGGTGGTTAAGGAAATTGATGATGTCGGGGATGGAGATGTACGGCTACTGTAGATCTACCCAAGAGGTACTGTTAACAAGAAAACGACGGCCTATCATGCACCATAACAACGAATACAAAAATTTTAATAAATCTGCAATGTTCGAAAAAATATGCAATGCTCGAAATAAATCTGCAATACTTAAGACATATCGGCAACACAAGCAAATCTTCAATGCTCGACATAAATCTGCAACGATTACAACAAATCTGCAACATTCAAAGGTATTGTCTTGTCAAATTAAGTTCAGATTCTGAGTATGTCAGACTAGGTGTTTGACCAAATAGTAACACCTAGAGCGTTTTCCATGGTAGGTTCTAACCTACTAATAAATATTATACTTTTTAAAGTATTTATTCAATTTAAAAACTAAAATTTACGGCTATAAATTTCCTTTCGTCTCCAATATATCTTCCGCATCCAAACCTTCTCTCTCTCTCTCTCTCTCTCTCTCTCTCTCTCTCTCTCTCTCTCTTAAAAAATAGATCTACATCCACTTTGAGATCATGAGTGCATCAAGTTCCTTGGAATACAATAGGAAAGTGAGCGTCATTGTCCAAAAATAGCAGGGAGTGCAAGACATTTATGCAATGCGTGTTCAGAAGCATGAGGAAACTCATGGCTCACTATTGCGAGAAAAATTACCTAACCTATAACACTGTCCGATTTGTGTACGAAGGCCGCCGCCTGGGACCAAATCATATACCTAATTCGGTATTTTAAATCAGACACTTAATTCGGTATATCTGTATATTGACGTTACATTGCAGATTTATTATAACTATTGCAGAGTTATTATAACTATTGCCGATTTATTATAATAGATGCATAATTATTTACTGCATTGCAGATTTATTTTACTATTTTTTGGTTGCAGACGAAATTTTGTGTTGCAGATTTATTTTATGTGTAATTGCTGAACTGATAAACAACAATTTTTCAGTTGGATTTCAGGGACGAAACAACAATTAATGTGTTCGCGGAGATGGTCGGTGGCGGTGGGAAATTTGTTTAACTCTCTTTGTGTCTTATTTGTGCTTTGTTCCTTTTTCTTTTTTAAATGTGACACTGTATCTTTTTCTCCCAGTTAAAGACTTATTTCCAATAAATGATTTTCTTCCAACATTATGTTTTGGCATTGCATATTTTTTTATGCATGTAATAGTGAGCTCTACATGTTGCCAAATGTGAATCGTGGCTGGTCGTACTATTTGAATTAGTTATTGTCGTGCACAATATTTGTGTTAATAGTGCAAACAATATACTATATCCACATTGTCGCAGTATGTAGAGCACGTTACTATGTGAAAGTGACATATTGCAGATTAATTGTTGTGTTGCAGAATTGTTTAATAACATATTTAAGTAGTTGGTTAAACTTCACTTCAAAAAAACAAAAGTTCTATAATACTGCAATGCAAATGCTTATTCGTTGTAGAGTTATTTTTGTGTTTCCGATTAACAAGCAAGGCAATAATTTTCTTTAACATCTTAACAATCAGAACCAAGTGTAATTGTGAGAAAAGTTTAAAATAAAATAGAAATTAAACCGGGTTCAATAAGTATTAAACAACAAAAAATGGTTATAAAAAAGATAAAACAACAGGGATATTAACAAAGAGTTTTATCACCTAGACGGTCCTCCAGACCCGTCCCGTTCAAATCCCACTTCCAGAATTTCAATCAGCGCCCATTTGTCGTACAACTTATCCTCCCTCGCCGACAGCCTATTCAATTCTGAACCGATGTCAAAATCCTAAGTCGAGATATGCTTCATTAAAAGACACATTTTAGCGTTTTTGCGTTCATATTTCACTCGAGCTTGAAAAGCGTCATCCTTCGCCTTCATATGCTTCGCCAACCTATCCATCATCCCCTTATAATGTTTGTGGAGTTTCTCCATTTGGTGCGTGTTATTGATTTTCAACACTTCCACATACTCATCATCCTCGTCCATCGTTTCCTAGAACAAACCAAATAAAAGAGTACTGGTATGTACTGGAATGTAATCAGAAATACATAAATATATGAATCATAGAACAACCTGCCTTTTTCTGGACTGCTTGTTGTCGACCATGACTTGTTTGCCCTTGTACACTTTTTTGTACAACCTTTTATTTCACGAGAAGAGGCTGATAACAATTTTGTCTTCTGTTAGATAGTATATATAGAAACTGAAAGGTTGTAAAGGAACGAGTGCAATTGTTCAAGTCGCTTTGTGTTCTGTCACAGTCTTTAATGAAGCCATCTTTAATTATGGCCTTCTTTAATTATGGTTAATTATAGTTTTTATGAAGTCGCCGAGTTTTTTGGTAACACAAAAAACATTTGGAAGTTCCTTTAATTATGGCCTTATTTAATTATGGTTAATTATGGTTTTATAAGAAGTCGAAGAGTTTTTGTCATACAACAAAAGCATTTGGCGGTTCCTTTATTATTGTAGAGTTCTTTTGTATTGCTGATTTGTTTACAATCTGCAATACAAAAACTGCAACAAAAATAAATTTTTTATTTAAAATCGTCAAAACAACGACGTTTTAATCGTCTCCTATTGTAAAAAGTCGTTTTGGATAAAAGCATCATTTAGGGTTTATATTTCATTTTATGTGTCGCAATTTTAGGTTGTATCTTTCATTTGGGAGTTAATTTCGAAAACTGTTTGTTCGCAATTTGTGTAAAAATTTCCGATATGGGGACATATAGCTACAACCTTAGCGATGAACAGGAAGCGTCTGGTTTCGGTCATCACTCAAATGACAAAGAAGAGGAGAACAGCCCTACTCCACCGACTGGAATGCAATTCGATGGTATGGACCCTTCCGAATATGGGGCGCCAGTGGTGTGTTACTGTGGTGAGGATGTTATCCTTGAAAGCGCCACTCTCTTTCCGAATCAGGACAGGTTGTTCTACACCTCTCCTAATCAAAATGTAAGTGTAATCAGAGTGTTTTTTGACGTAGGCGTGACATAAAAATCCGCGGCCAAATAGAAAAACAAATTTGCGAGAAAAATCGGCAAAGAAACAAATTTGCAATGCAAAAAAAAAAAAACAAAAAAAAATTCGCGGAAACAAATCTGCAACCCAAACAATTATGCATTAAGAAAATTCGCAAATTTTTTCCCTCTAGAAAACGCGGTGGTATTTTCGTAAATACTGGAGACCTTTTTTCTCTCTCATCGATTTAATTTTTTTCCAACTTTTTTGTTTATTCATGACCGAGGGGTAGAATCGGGTTTATTAAAAATTGAGTTATCTCCAGCAATTAAATAAAACGTTGGGCTACCTCAGCAATTAGTACACATAAGTAGGTCAAGTAAGCAATTTTGCCGAAAAATTATGTTAAGTGAAAAGTTAAGATATTTTTTAAGTACTACAACGGTTTTTTTATTATATGCAATAGTAAGTGTCGAAACTTAGCAAATTTATGTGGCCAAGTATTTTTATTTTCCCATGAAACTAATAACAGCGCTCACAAAAATGAAACCCTATGGAATAAAACCGTGTCCATATACAATAGCAGTATTGAGACATAAGGAAAACACTTAAAGGAATAAGGAGAAGNGGACCATCGAGACACTCGAGCCATGGCCCGTTGGATCATCGAGCCAGGCCCATGCGATGGTGCGCAAAAATTTGTCTAGTGGGCCAAATCACATTTCACTCAAGCCTTTCGCACCAAACCACTT
>OVBE01002922.1:0-28738 GCA_900406425.1 Iberis pinnata | reverse complement strand
AGGAGAGTCATGATCGATCACCAGTCGATAACCTTTGTCCTCAGGAGCCGTTTCCACCTTGATTGCATTTGCCTTCATTTCGTTTCCTGTTTTCATTTCATTTACTGTCTTTCTTTAGTTTTCGTTTGCGCATGTTAATTTACTTGTTCTTATTTACTTCTTGTATGTTTTGCTCATTTGCTTAGGAATTGTTAGTAAAACCCCATTCTTCTTGTTGACTTGAATTAGTAGAATCCATCTACGTCTAGAGTGGTTAATGTCTGCACCCGATTGGATTGACAACCTATTTACTACAATGACAATGATAGTATAATAGGAATTGACACGTAAAAAAACCTACTATCAGAAGGATAGGAGTGATCCAGCCTCCCACCCATATTTGAGGTACTCCCCTTTCTTGTGACATCCAAGTGGGATCTTGGTATTTTGCTAGTTGTCTTAGAAATAGCTTAAGAGACAAGGTCTTCTTTCATAGAGCATTGTGAACAAGGATTCATCTTGGAGAAAACTGCTAACATGCAAGGCGATGCCTAAAATTAAGAACTTCATCTCCTCTCCCAAAATGTAGCTTGTGTCGCGCCTGGCGAAGAAAGATTTTGCAAGGATTTGGTGCACGTAACGGATTTCTAGGTGGCGGATAAGGGCGCTCTTGGTCTTCCCGTCCTTGAAAGCCTTGGATCCAATTATGCTCCAAATGAGTCCAATCTTATTTGGAGTGTCTTCGAATGTGGCTGGTTGAGATTTTATAGCGTGAAAACTGTAGAGATGTATTATAACTCTCTAAAAGTGATTGTGTGAGTTTTTTCGTAGACATCCTTGAAGGTGATGAAACCACCATTGCTCCTATCGTACCCGCTCTCGCTGACATATCTCACTTGTAGGGAGGCTAGGAACATGCACGTTGGTTGTTGGTAAGCTTCGAAATCCATGTCAAGCATGCTCGATATTTCCATATTTCTTAGAATGTTCTTAACTTGCTCCAAGATTCCGAGACTTCTCACCATTTTTTCATTGGGGAATGTTGATCCTATGAACTCGGCCGCCATAAGGACATGGTAAATCTCTAAGTCTGAAGGTTTGTTTGACATGGTTGTGCCTGAAAGATCAAGAAACAATTAGCACTTTTCAACAGATTAGAGTTCCTACCATTTAACAATTGCAAGTTTCACACACTCATCATGCATAACTCTTAAATCTCATTCTCAGCTTTATCAATAACTTGCAATTGGGTTCCATAAAATTTTCAAAGATCCATGAAAAACTGAAAATTTCGTAAAAATTCAGAAATGATAGAACGAAAACCGAATCGAAGATGCTTAAAGGTGTGATGATTTCTTGAGATCAAATCTTCAGAGAATGATTTTAATCAGAGAATTTTAGTAGTGAGAGTTGTGAGAGTTAATCATGAAAGAGAGATGAAGATACTCCCTTAAATAGAGGGGAGGACTTGAATTGTTGTGGGTGAAGAGAGTTGTGGGTGTTTGTGGTTGAGGATTAAAGTGGAGGTTTTGTGGAGGAGGGTTAAAGAGGGAACATTTGGGTGTGGGTTGTGTAAGGGAATCTTGGAAAGCTCGAGTAGACATTCCTTTGGTAGTGGTTGTGTAAGAGAGGTGATGGAGGTGATCCTTTATCCATGGGGTAAAGGGAGTTAGTGGGCAAGTGGGCAATGGAAGTGATCCTTTGTCCTTGAGTGAAGTGAGCTTGTTCGAATTAAATCAATACTCCAAACGACTCGAATGTACTTCGCGTGGTTCGATCCCGACTTCATAAAACGGTTTGATGATGGGTTAAACGCATGGATCGATCATGTGTAGAGGATCGGATCGATCTTGACATTGATTTGGATCGATCATAACTGTTGAAAATGCATCGATCCGATCCATGTGGATCGATCAAATGTTGTTGCGGTTGAAGTATTTTGGATCGATCATACCACATTTTAGATCGATCATGTCGTTTGAAGATAGCTCAAGATTCTCGTGAAGGTGGATATCCCAAAATTCAAACTTGGCACGTTGCTCCTTTTTATCTCATTGCAAGATTCCCGAAACTCAATCCGTTAAGTACCTAAAATACCAAAACCAATAGAAAACAAAATTGCATTAAGCTAAGTACTGAAATTTAAAAAGCATTGAAATTGAAGTATATACAGAGATAAACATGGAACTTCCTCCCAAGTAAGCTTGTTTTAAGTCACTAAGCTTGACTTCCTGATTTTAGGATCAATGACCCTGAGACAATTCTCCGAAGAGAACCGAGGTCTTTTCTGAGAAAGCTCATTTGCCATAGTTCTTATCAACCTTGGAATTCAGCTTGGGTTTCTCATCACCTTCTACAACAAGTATGATGTCTTCCTCAGAAAGTACTTCTTTGATCATGAAGCTCTTGGAACACAGTGGATCCACATTCCCCAGATAATACTTCAACCTTTTGTTGAGTAGGAAGACTTGGTCTCCATTCTTGATTTCCAAGGTTCTAGCATCAGGCTCCAAGTATTTTTCAGATATTGGAATGTTCGAAGGTGGCTTATGAGGTGGCACACGTTCAGATTGAGGTTTGAACTCAGGAATTCCTTTTCTTGGATCTTTAAGTTTGTCTTCACCTCTTGACATTTCCAATGTCTTGATTTCATTTAACTCCTCTAGAACTCCTTTATCTGGTTCTTTAACAGGATTGAGACCTTCATGGTGCATTCCAGACCGTGTTGGTTCCTTTCCTGATCCAACTTCAACTGCTTCACTGCTTGAGTACCCATTTTTCGGATTGTCTTCATTCATCTCTTTCACAGAGAGTAGCTGACTTTGGGCAGTGTGATGTTGAAAATCATTTTTGGTCCTCTCCCTATGTTCAGCTTAATGTGACCTTTCTTGATGTTGATTACAGCTCCAACCGTTGCTAGGAACGGTCTTCCGAAGATCAATGGATCCTTAGGCTCTTCATCCATCTTTAATACCAAAAAGTCTGTGAGTATTGTTACATCCTTGATCTTGATAGGTAAGCTCTCTAAGATACCAACATGATGCCTAACCGATCTGTCCGCCATCAACAAATTTATGTTTGAAGTCTTAAACTCATCTAATCATAGCTTTTCGACAGTGGACTTAGGCATAAGGTTGACGGAAGCTCCTAGGTCGCAAATGCGTTCATCAAAAGTCAAGGTTCCTAGTGAACAAGGTAATGTGAATGAACCGGGGTCTTCTTGCTTCGTCGTTATCAAGGAATTGCATTCTTCAGGTGGTTCCAGCACTTCTTGAGCTACCTCCTCCTTCATGGATTTCGCAAAAACCTCGGGGTATTTTGCCATGATTTCCTTCTTGAATCGGGAAGGGAAAGGCAACATGGGAACATATGGTGGTGGAATGAAGGGTGCATCCTTCTGTTGTGTTACATATGGTTGTTCAATAAGAGATGGGTTGGTGATCACTTCTGGTGGAGGTTGCAATGGCTTTTGTGAATCAGTTATTGCAGGTTCATCTTCTTCAGCTTCTTTTAAACACGACCCCCAACTAGAACCACACTGTCCTCAGTATATAGAAGATGGTAAGTTGGAGTAGGAATATAAGTTGTCTTCTCAAGATAGATGACATTGATGTTAGCATAATCCCTTGGGTTCTACACATATTTTCCTAGGAGATGACGATTCGCAGAAGTTGAAGTTGATGCGGTTTTTCCTTCAAGAGTGGTGATCCTGGAGTTGAGATTTTCAATGAGTAGATTGCACCGAAGGATGTGTCCATCTTGTGTTGGATTTCACCGAACTTCTTTGATGTTTCGAGGGCATAATTGGCTTGACCTTGAAGAAGTTGTTGTAACGTAGCTTCAATGTTGAAGGGTTGAGCAGAAGGTTGGTTAGATGAGAAACCAGGAGGTGCACCAGTAAGTTGCTGCTGTTGTGGTTGTTGAAAACCATTCTGTTGTTGCTGCTTTGGGAAGTAACCTCTGTTCTGGTTGTAGGTGTTGAAAGGTTGAGAGTTCTTTTGTTGTTGAGGTGGGTACACTTGGTCTTGTGGGTTAGCAACATTGTTGCTTCTGTAAGAAAGACCAGGGTTGTTAGAGTAGTTGAAGTACCCTTTGTTGTAACCCCCTTGGTTCTGTACATAGCACATTTCTTCTTGCGGTTGAGATTCGGCAGCTTGAAGCTGAAGTTGTTCTTCATCAGAGATGAAGTGAACTTGATGTTGTTGACCCAGAAGTAATTGGTCCAACTTCTCATTCAATGCCTTGATCTCCTTCTTAGTGCTATCATCAGAAGCAGAACTACCTCGAGGTGTTTTGTCGTAGTCTTCATTGTAAATCCCATTAGATTGGGCAAGGTTCTCTACCAACTTCCATCCGTCATCCACATTCTTGTTGAGGAAGTTCCCATTTCTTGCAGTACCAAGCAACATTCTGATCTTAGGCAAGGCACCTCTGTAGAGGGTGCTGAGCAGTGAAGCCTTGCTGAAACCATGATAGGGGGCATTGCATTGTGTAGTTCTTGAAGCGCTCCCATGCCTTAGAGAAGGTTTCAGCATTCTTCTATGCAAACCCGGAAATCTCATTCCTCAAGCGTGTTGTTCTCGAAGTTGAGAAGAACTTTGCAAGGAATGCCTTCTTGCAGGCATCCCATGTAGTGATGGAGTTCCTTGGGAGTGACTTTTCCCATTGGTGTGCCTTCTGCCCCAAAGAGAAAGGAAAAAGACGTAGCTTGAAAGCATCTTTATTCACACCATTTATCTTTGTGAGGCTGCAGAACCTATCGAACTCATCGAGATGATCAAGTGGATCTTCCATAGGTAGTCCATGGAACTTGTTGCTCTACACCATTTCGATGAGACTATGCTTGATCTCGAAGTTGTTGTTCTGAACTGCAGGTGGACTGATTCCATGTCTGATGGTGTGAGTGTTGGGGTTGTCACCAGCACATATGGTGTTCTGGTTGTCTCTGTCAGCGTTGTTTGTCATTTTTAAGTTCAACCGTCTCAAGTGTTCCGCACGTTCGTGTTCACGTCTTGCCCAAGAGTGTTCTCGTTAAAGAGCTCTGATATCGTCAACGAAAGGAATCATGTCAATTGGTCCTCTGTTTCTCAGGTTCATACACTGCTAAGCAAGTACCTGAAAACAAAGTAAACAAAGGTAAACAGGTAAGTAAAAATGTAAAAGAAGCTTGATCTGAAAAGATCCAAAATACAGAATGTAGTAACAAATCCCAAATGGCAACGACGCCAAATTGATAATAGGATTTTTCGTCCTTAAGGGTATCTTTTACCCATCATTGTAGTATAGATGAGTTATCAATCCAAATGAGAGTGTACTAATCAATCAAGATGCAATGGATGCTTTAAAGTCAAGCTAAACATTAAAATGGGTGATTTTGCTAAAAGGTCCTAAGTGTAGTGAACATACTGTAAGTAAAGTGCATAAACTTAAAAAAGAAGCATAAAAGACTAAGATGCAAAAACAGAGAAAAAGCAAAGAGAGTAAAAGATGTAAACAATGTGAAGCAGTTCCTGAGGACAAGGGTAATTGACTAATGATCCATCATGAACTACCTAGGTACCTAACATACCTCATACATTGAGCTAACCCCTAGAAAGTAGCAACATAAGCAACAAATTCCAATCCCTTGGCAATCAATTTCAAGCAAAGCACTAATAGACTCAACTCCCGTCATAGACAGTAACTACTAAGCAGGCATGAAGAACAATCTACTATAGTCAATAAGCTTCCCAAACAACTAATCCCTTAGAAGGGGAAACGAATCTCTGAAATCACCTAGTTCCGGACATCTTCAATGAATCACCATCAGGTGTTGAAGAGCCTAAAGGCGGGTTTTCAGTCCTTCCCAGGATGAAATACAATCAGCATTACGAGCAGATGAAACATAAGGAATTTAAAGACAAACAACTTAGGTACTAAGGTTGAATCAGAACATCAACCCTAGTCGACCCCGTCCTCAAAAACTTGATGGACTACTCACTACTCATGGAAGTAAAAGCGGAGAAAACAGAAATCATGACTTCAAAGCTAAACATGCAGATCTAAGGTTAAACTATGAAGAACAACAAGAACACAAACCCATAAACTAAGAACATCAATGAAACAGTAAAACAGAGATGAAGAACAAACTTAAAACATGAGATTAAAGGCTTAAAACGTAGATCAACAAGCACCAACTAAACAACAACCTAAAGCTAAGCTAGAAAGTAAAGGAAAAACAGAAGATTAACTTGAAACTTAAAAGAAATATGGTTTTTACACCAAGAACATGAAGAACAAAAAAGAGAATGAAAACCTAAGACTAAAACCTAAAAAGGAAAGAAAAACTATGCTTATGCAAAAGGAGGCGAATTTGGGCTTTTATAGTGTTCAGTGAAAAGCCCTAACTCGCACTAGAGACAAAAGGTAATCATTGTCTTGGATCTTGGGTCTTGGTTCAGGTGCTATCCGGAATTGAGTTGGTTGGGTCGGAGCTTATGCATGATTGATCTAAAGTGTTTAGAGCTTGGACGTGAGCATTGAGATCGATCCAGGTTGAGACGCGTTTGAGAGTGAGAACAATCCTGAAGTTAAGTACCTGAGATCGATCCAGGCAAGGCGTTGGGATCGATCCATGCATCGTGCTGCTTAGAGAGGTCATTCCAATCTTCAGGTTGTGATAGATCCAAACTTAGTTTAGCTCCCGTTTCATGCACTTCCTTTGCTTCTTCAGAAATTTCACAAGTTTGTTCCGAGAGAGATAGAGAGAGATTGATCCAGGTGTGTGAGGGATCGATCTGGAGGTGTGCTGGGACAAGGTGAGATCGATCTGGATCGATCCAGGAGTGAACTGAGATCGATGCAGATGTTGCGATGTGAAGCTTGGTGAGATCAATCCAGACGAAGTGGTGAGATCGATCTGACGAAGTGGTGAAATAGATCTGAGTGAGGTAGAGATCGATCCAGGAAGATAGGAGATAGATCCAGTTTTGGTCCTGAGATAGATCCAGGTTTGGTGCTGAGATAGATCCACTCCATTCCATGTTAAGTGATGCTTTTCTGAATTCTCCAAAACCTTTCCTGAAAACTCTTGAAAGTCCTGAAAAATCTCCAAAATGCGTGCATATGCAAATTTTAATGCAAAAGTCCTAAAAATCACAAACTTAGTAAAATCAACTATAAATGTGTTGTATGCACGCCTAAAGACCTCAGAATTGATGCTAATTGATATGTGAAAACCATGAAAATTCATAGTCATCACTAAGATCACTTTGAGCTTTGAAAAGGTAGAATCAAGGTCTCCTACCAGGTTTAGAATCATGAAAATTTTAGTTTCAATAACTTTGGATAGATGGGATTCTATTCATGTATGCATCTAAGTGTTCTTACCTTTAGCATTCTGCTAAAGCTCATTCCCTTTTTGAGAGAACCTTGTTCAGAAATATAAGCCAGTGGATAGAGGGTCTTTTTTTATCCCTTAACCCGACCCTTAGCCAAATGAGTTCAATGAATGTGAATTACTTGTTTAATGAATGTTAAAGAGGTAAATGAATTTGAATGCATTGTGGAGGATGGAACTGATCTATAATGAACTTTGATGAGTATGACTAAAGTTTTTAAGTAAGATGAGATTATAATTGCATTCTAGAATTAGTAACCTGGACATTGATATTCCTTATTTTATTAACATGTTTTAGTTTGGAGTTCCCATCTTTCAAACCTTTCTTCCAGGCTTCTGAATTACTTTCTTGAGGGAAAGCAAAGATTTAGTTTGGGGGAATTGATGTCTCGGCATTTTAGTGGTTTTAGGAAGTCATTTACCATCATTTGGACACCAACATGTTGCATTCATAGGTCTTTATTAGTAAGTTTGTATTTTTAGGTAATTCTACGTTAGCATTCGCATACGCTTGCATTTTGAAGATGTTTCAGGTTTTTTAGGGAATTTTCATAGCATCATTGCAGTTTTTGAGAAAGAGTAGGAAGTGGCCTCGACCACGCGGATGTTTGACTTGATCATCCGCGTTGTCGGCCTCGACTATGCCGCTCTCGCCTCGAGCGGAGCCCACCTCGATCAAGTCTCTTCCTCGATCACCAAGCTGCGTGATCACCTCGACAAAAGGCATGTACGCCTCGATCACATGCTTCTAATTAACCTCGACCAACTCTCGGTCACGCCTCGAGCATAAGCACTCTTCTACCTCGATTACACGCCTTTGCCAACATCCTCGACAAACCAGCTCGATCATCTTCCTTGCTACCTCGACCTCCTGGCTCAATGACACACCGAGCTACGACTCGACCAAATGCCAGTTTCAGAATGAACCATATTTTAAGATCAATCATTACATTTTGTGTTTTAGTATTTTTAGGGTTTTTCTGAACTACTATATAAACCCTAAAAACGCCTCTTATTAGACTAAGCTTTATTTTGTTGCCATTTTGAGTTTTTATCTTAGGGTTTCTTTTATCTCTGTTTTTTTTTATGTTCTTGATGATCAAACCAAATTTCTTATGAAATTTATGATCTACTGTTTTATGCTTCTAATCTCGTGTTTGTCTTGATCACCATTTCTGGATTTTGTTATTGTTTCATTTGATATATGTTTTTCTGGGTTAGTGTTATTGCTATTTTGAAAGTCAATATCTAGCATAAGTGATCGAGTGTTTTGATTTTTGAACTTGTTTCTTGGTTCGAATTTACAAACATATTTGCTTTAAACTGTTTTTGAAATTTATTACATTATGATTTTGTGGTGATGTGAGTTTACAATATGCAATGTATGTTCTTCTATTTGGTTTGATATTTGTACTTTACGTACAATATGTAATTTTTTAGTTTTTTTCCCGGCACTTTTAGATAATTAAGATTCTTTCGGGTATTTCAAATAAAATACTTCAAAGAACCGAAATTATTCGTTGGTTCTTTTCCAAAATGATTCCATATTTTTAGAACTAAACCAAATTAAACCGGTAAGGAATCGAATTGTTCTGATCCAAAATTCCATTGAATCCTATTTGGATCTTATTTTGCTAGAACTAAAATAAACGGAACTGACCGAAACTGTCCGAACCGAACCGTTTATCTGAACGCCGACCCCTAATATAAATAAAAAATGACAAAATTTTCATGCAAACAATATATTTTCTTTAAAAAAATATTGTCATATTTAATTTTTTAAATAAAATCCGTTAATATTATATGAATAGAAAAATATATTATATGTAATTATTTATGTGTATATAATTACATACATATATACATATCACGGATCGGATATCTGATTTATAAAATTTTATTATTTATGATTTGCTTTGTTTTTGGCGGATACTTAATTTTAATATTTTCTTTGCTTTATAATTTAACGGATATCCAAATTTTTCGGATCAAATCGAAGAGGATATAACGAATATTTTGCCTTTCCTGATATGAATACAACTCTCCCACCACAACGTGATTAAATATAGGGTAATTGCAATAGATGACAATTATATACTCTATTATTAAAAAACTAACACCTACCATAGTAGGTATACTATGCAATTTTTTTAAATGCCATTTTGCCATTTCTCTTTCTTTCTCTCTCACTCTCTCTTTCTCTCACTCTCTCTCAGATTATGAATAATATTTTTGAGTAGTCATATTATTTGTTATAAGCAATTACATGATTAAATATTTATGGATAATAATGTTAAATATGTGAATAATTTAGATTTTCGGTTTATTGTTTATATTTTGGGTTTATGGTATATATTTTGATTTAAGGTATATAATTGGGGTTTAAGCTATATATTTGGGGTTTAGAGTATATAATACAAATAAAACTATTTTCCACCCCTTTCCAGAATATAGAAACTACTTCAGATATAGAGACTACTCGATTTATTTTTGGGGTTTAAGGTACATATTTGGGGTTTAGGGTTCATATTTGGGGTTTAGGGTTCATATTTGGGGGTTTTGATTCATATTTTGGGTTTAGAGTATATATTTGGGGTTTATGGTTTATATTTTGGGTTTAGGATTTTTATTTTGGGGTTTAGTGTTTATATTTTTGGGTTTTGAGTTTATATTTTGGGGTTTTGGGTTTATATTGTGGGCATTTGGGTTTATATTTTGGGTTTTGGGTTTATATTTTGGGTTTTGGGTTTATATTTTGGGTTTAGGGTTTATATTTTGGGGTTTTAGGTTTATATTTTGGGGTTTAGGGTTTATATTTTGTGTTTATGGTTTATATTTTTGGGTTTTAGGTTCATATTTTGGGGTTTTGGGTTTCTATTTTTTCCAGTAGTCCGACTATTATGTTCAGTAGTCCGACTATTCCTGGGTTAATATTGTATTAAATAAATTCACTATTCACCATTTAACAAATATATATTCGTTTTAAAAAAATTTTAGTCATCTTAGATTCATAAAAAAAATTGTGTGTTTTTATGTAAGGTTTTATGATTTGATTATTTGAATTAAAAATGTTAATCTTTAAAAACAAATGAAAGGGGTGAAAAAAAGAAACAAGAGAGAGAAAGACAAGAAGTACTGTGGACTACACACTTGCGCGAGTGGACTACACACGCGCGCGAGTATACTGCACACAAGGGCTGCATGGAGATATCAGATGCATATTGTTACCTAACAATCTAATTATACAAAAAATGTATATTGAGCTAATAATTTGAAACAAAATGTTATTCCACAAATTAACCCTTAAATATATTCTATAGTTGGTTAAAATTATTTGAACTTGTCATGAAAATTAGACAATTTGTTATATATAAATAAACTGTACAGAGAGACATGCTAAGACTTCATACGAAATTGCGTACCTCCTTAGACAGATCATTGAAAAGAAAAATTCTTTAGCATAACCATTAACTAAATGGTTAATTGTACTTTATTTCTAGTTATCATTTCTTTCTTTCTTAAGAATATATCTAATTATAGAAAGAGAGCTGTTTTAGTAAGGATTTCTAATCTTAACTTCCTCGTAATACTAATCATCCTTAGATTGAATTTTAAATTTCTCTCCCAATTCAATTTTAAGAAACTTTTAAAAAGTATGAAATTTTTAACAATGGCTCAAAGTTTCAATATAACTTGTTGAGATCGGAAAAAAAATTTATTAACTCAAACATAGCATTATAATAAAAGGAGAAACTCTCACACTCTAGACTATTTCAAAACACATAAACAGTTTCGAAAACACTTACCATTGTTTTTCTAATTGTTTGGTGTTTATTTTTAAGGATGAGATTGAAGGTTGTGATATGTTCTCTATGTAAAGAGAAAAATCTTGGGTGTGAACAAGCCGTGTGAATGCAGTTTGGTTGTGAGAAAATGGCAATTACGGCTTCGTCGTAATATGAATAGCTGGACGCTTGAAAAGTTTGGAAACAACACTTAGCTCAAAGAGACTATTGAGGAAAATTAGGATATTTTCCTAATCTTTAAATGTTAATAAGGCTTTTTATATCATTGGTTTACTTTGGTTAAGGTTTAGGTTTAGAATATGAAAATACATCTCTGTATAAAAGGGTTCAAACTAATCTTGTAAACTTTGACGGTTTGAATACACTTGATTATAGTTTATCATGGTATCATAGCACAAACAAGCCTGAGAATTCTTTGCCCTCACAAGCTTTCTCAATCTCAAAAATTCTGTTTTTCCTCTCTTCCTCTGTTCTTTTCTCTGCCTCTCGGCAATTACACCAGATTTGAATCAAGCTCTCGATCATTGCGGTTTCAACACATAAAACAATCTCCTCATATGATTTAACGCCGAATGACAATCCTGGTGCTATTATATCTCATCCACTACTCAGTGTTGGAAATTACGAAGAATGGGCATTGAACTTTCGAATTGCTTTAAGCTCTCGCAAGAAATTCGGTTTTCTCGATGGTACTATTCCGAAACCGGCTGCAACTTCACCTGAATATGAAGATTGGACAGCTAACAATCATCTACTTGTTGGTTGGATTAAACAAACCATTGACCCAAAGCTTCGATCAACAATCTCAACCCGCGAAGAAGCTAAGGAACTTTGGAACGTAATTAAGAAACGTTTCTCACTTAAAAGTGGAGCTCGCTTATAGCAACTCCGGACTGCACTTGCTAATTGTAAGCGAAAAGGCTCATCTATTGACGAATACTTCCGCCATCTTACGAAACTGTGGGACGGTATTTCAGATTGTATGCCTCTGAAACGCTGTACTTGCGGTCATTGTACGTGTGATCTCAATATGGCACAGGATAAAGAAACCGAAACACTACAAGTTCATGTTTTTCTTGCAGGTTTAGATGATACCACTCATGGTGTTATCCGTTCTCAAATTTGCGCCATCACACCGCTGCCCGATCTTGACATGATTTATCAAACCGTGGCTCAAAATGAGAACCTAAAAACCACCGTCACCAACGAACTCTCTGTCATGAGTTTCGCTTCACAACTCCAAGCTGCACAATCGGTTAATGCAACCCAGTCTCGGCAATCTTTTACCGTCGCTAAGGTGAATCGTGATCCAACGCGAAAGTGCTCGGCTTGTGGTAGGCTCGGTCACGAAGCTGCTGGATGTTTCAAAGTAATCGGACTCCCGGACTGGTGGGGAGATAGACCAAGAACTAAGCTTCCCTCAACAAGCAATCAACACAACAAGCGATATCCACATGCTCGAGCCAATAGCTCACAAATTATTCAAGCTAACACATCTTCAGCCAATTCTTCACATGCACTTATTGATCGTGATAAGCATGGGCTGATGGGAATCTCTGATGAACAATGGAAGTCAATTCAACAAGTTATCAACAATGGCAAAACCAATGACCGTCTAAGTGGTAAGACAACAACTGATGTATGGGTCATCGATAATGGAGCAACGCACCATATGACAGGCCGCCGTGACTTGTTACATGATATTCAAAACGTTTCTCCGGTCTTGGTTTTACTTTATGCCCGAGGCAGTGTCTTGTCTTCTCAACAAGGTCGAGTCAATTTCTCACCTAAAGTATCTCTGTCCAATGTTTTCTATATTGAAGGATTTCATTTGAATCTCCTTTCTTTTGGACATTTTGTTACGGACAACTATGTCGTTGGGCAAATAACTGATAAGTTGATCGTTTTACAGGACCGTACGACGAGGATGCTGATTGGAACGGGTGAACGAGAGAGAGAGAGGGGCTGTATCGGTTCTGCGAAATGCACAGTATGACCGCTTTGCAAGCAGAGATTTTGGATGAAGCTTCTTTGTTGCACAAGCGTTTGGGTCACCCTTCATTTCGTGTAACCGAAATGGCTCTTGGACAAACTAGTGTTTCTTCTAGTTCTGGTCTTTCTATGTTTAAGAACTGTGATGTGTGCCTTCGAGCCAAACAAACTCGTCATTCTTTTCCAGACAATATCAATAATGCAAAAAATCTTTTTGATTTGATTCATATTGACTTATGGGGACCGTACCGAACAACGGCCTTTTGTGGTTCCAAATATTTCTTGACAATAGCTGATGATTTTTCAAGGGCTGTGTGGTTATATCTACTGGTGGATAAAACGCAAATTTCAAAGTACATTCGGGAATTTTTCGCTATGATTGAACTTCAATTTTCCAAGAAAGTGAAAGCAATTCGTTCGGATAACGGTACTGAATTTCTATCTCTTACTTCATTCTTTCGCGCACGCAGCATGCTTCATGAGACGTCATGCGTTTATACGCCGCAGCAAACGGCTGTGTTGAGCGAAAACATCAACACATCCTCAACATTGCCCGAGCTTTGCGGTTTCAAGCCGATCTTCCTATTGAGTTTTGGGGAGAATGTGTCATGACGAGATGCTATTTGATTAATCACACTCCATCTTCTGTACTTCAAGGCTTGACCCCATTTGAAAAACTTTATGGACGACACCATCCTACCAACATCTTCGCGTCTTTGGGTGCTAGGAATATGCTCACAACATTTCATCACAAAGGTGATAAATTCAGATCTCGAAGCCGACCTTGCATATTTCTCGGTTACCCATATGGGAAGAAAGACTGGCAGCTCTATGATTTAGAAACAAGAGTCTTCTTTGAATTTCGGGACGTTATCTTCAATGAGAATATGTTCCCTTATAAGCACCAACTAAAATCGCCGAACTTAGAAACTCTCACTCCTACACCTTAATCTCCTGTTTTTGGAGTTGTTTCACATGACGACACTGATGTTCTTCCACCACAACAGCCCACTCATGTCCAAAACCCACAGCCTGTTGTTAAGGACATACCAACCCAACAACTTGATACGTCATCACCTCCACCTACGTCTACTGCTCCTCCCGAGCCAGTCGCACAACCACCACCGCAAAGAAAACATCTTCCAAAACTCCAAACTTCGTGATTACGTAGTTGGCACAGTAGCTATAACGTCCTCTCTCTCACAACAACACCAGCTACAATCCGCTTCCCTCAGGTTCGATTTAGCCACTTACCGATTATCTTTCTTTGGACAAATTTTCAACATCGCACCAGTGTTACTTGATGGCTCTTACCTCCACAATTGAACCAATTTCTTTTAAAGAGGCAATGCACCATGATCAATGGCGCCTAGCTATGTCCAACGAAATTGAAGCTTTACACCGCAACGAAACATGGGAATTAGTTTCACTACCTCTGGGAAAACACGCACTAGGTACGAAGTGGGTTTTCACTACTAAAATCAAGTCTGATGGTACCATAGAGAGACATAAAGCACGTTTGGTAGTCCTCGATAATCATCAAAAAGAGGGCATAGATTACAAGGAAACATTCTCCCCGGTTGCAAAGATGACAACGGTTCGTTTATTTCTCGACTTTGCCGCCAAACAAAAGCATGAAATACATCAAATGGATGTTCACAATACTTTTCTACATGGAGAATTAAACGATGAAGTTTATATCAAGATGCCACAAGGTTTCTCGTCACCAACAGAGACAAGAGTGTGCCAATTGAGGAAATCACTTTATGGCCTCAAAAAAGCACCCCGGTGTTGGTTCGCGAAATTGGTTGATGCACTACTCCGCTATGGTTTTCGCTAAACGAGGTCAGATTAATCTTTATTTTTCCTCCAAAACGGCAACTTCAGTCTCCGAATTCTCATTTATGTCGATGATTTGATTATCTCTGGTGATTCCTCACAAGAAATTCGACGGTTTAAGGATTACTTGTCTACATGTTTTCACATGAAAGACTTGGGAATTCTTAAATATTTCTTAGGTTGGGAGGTGGCCCGTAATCAAACTGGAATATATTTATCTCAGAAGAAATATGCCATGGATACTGTTACTGATTGTGGTCTTCTCGGGTGTAAACCTGCGGGCTCGCCTATTGACCAAAATCACAAATTGGCTCTCGCCTCTAGTCCGTTAATTTCTGATCCGCAATCATACAGGCGACTTGTCGGTCGACTCATCTACCTCCTTGCTACTCGTCCGGACTTAACTTATGTCGTGCACATTCTCTCACAATTCATGCAGAAACCGACAGAGGCGCATTGGCAAGCGGCTCTTAAGGTAGTTCGATATATTAAAGGTACTCTTGGACAGGGAGTGCTGTCCCGGGCAGCCTCATCCTTTCATTTAACAGGTTGGTGCGGCTCGGATTGAGCAGCTTGCCCTTTAACGAGGAAGTCTTTTGACGGGTTGGGTTATTCAATTTGGCGATTCGCCGATCTCTTGGAAAACAAAGAAACAAAACACAGTTGTTTTTCATTCTTTTATAGCTATTTTCTTTTTTCTCTTTATCTTTAAATGTTTCTTTTTGTTTTACTAATTTTAATCATCACTTTGATTGGTCTTAAATACTGAGGTAAATTTAAGAGTTCACTATAGGGGGTGTCCAAGTTTTATTGTTTTCAGAGCTTTTGTATGTTTAATTTGGATGATTAATTCTAAAGTTAACGTGGCAATATAAGTAAATTTTTTTACAATTAGGAGTTATCATGCGCTACGCGCGAATTTTTGTTATATTATTTGTTTTAAAATAATTAAAATCTATATAAGTTAAGGAAAATATTTATATATTTGAAATATATGTTTTCTTTCTTATATTCAAACTTATTTATGTTATGTGATACCAAAACCATATTTTAACATTTCAAAACTCGATTTAGTGTTTTTTTTTTATCACAATCGCTTTTTATTAATTTATTGTTGAAACTACATTGTCTTCATATAATGCATGATTAAAACAAAGAGGTTAATAAAAATGCGATTGAAATGAAGTTGTGCAATAAAGTTGCGATTTCGCCAATATGTGAGCAGGCTTGTTAGAATACCGATTTAGTGTTTTTAATAGAGCGAAAAAACTATAATATTTTGAAACATATAATTCTATTTTGAATTTAATTTACTCTAATTATAAAGAAAGAAGACGATTTCATTTTTACTGAATATATATCAATTCATTTTAAAATAAACAAAAAGATTCTTTTATTTATTCCCAATAACTCTAATTTTACATTTGTTGTTACGAATAACGATTTTGAATTAATTTCTTTATACATAATCTAATCTAATATGTTTAAATTTTAAATATAAATATATTTTTCTTAATTTATATATTAAAATAAATTTAACATACATTGGCGTGTAGCAATGAATAATCTTTAACGCCAATTTTAAATGTTATATTTTCCTTCTATTTCATAATAATTGTCGTTTCAAAGTCAAATTTTTGTTTCATTAAAAAGTCATTTTAGATTTTCAATGCAAAAATTAAATGAATTTGATTTGTTTGACCAATAGAATAATTGCAATATTTTTTATATTGGTTGATTTATAATATTTATTGTTTTTTTATGGAAAACATTAAAATATTAACAAATATAATATTTTTCTATTGGTTATTTAGAACACAAAATTGTAAACATTTTGTTTAGAAATCGAGGGAATATTGACAAAATTGGATGAGTTTGAATGATTAAATGTTCTCACCCCATTCTCTAGAGTTATCATATCAATTTTCAAAGTAGATAAATATGTCTAAGATTGCAATTTTTTTTTTTTTTTTTTTGTTCAAAAAATAACTCGTCACACCAATAATTTTATTAGAAGTTTTTAGAAGGTCTCTGTAACCTTTTTTTAGATTTACTCACATGTTTTTATTTTTATGTACACATCTTTTTATATTTTGTAAGAATAGAAGGAGGTTATTTGTAGGCATAATTGTTTTATCCTCAACTTCAAATAATATTTTGATAGTTTAGTTGACTATTAAAGTCTAAAACTTCAGTTTTCTTTGTTCATGAACGTTAAACTACTTGAGAAAACGAAGGTGAAAATTAAAAAAATCTTTCTATAGATTAAACAACTGAGTACATATCAACGTATAAGAAGAAAGAAGCAACATGTGTCAAAAAAAGGAAAAAAACAACCAATATATAGAGTTATATTGTATAACTAATAGAGTCCTAATTATTTAGTAAGTATTTTTTTTTTAATTATTCGAATCAGGTTGTTCAGTCTTTTGGACTCATATGAGAAAAGGTAGTCAAGGACGTATGGCGAGCGGAACAAGTCGGTGTTATTTCTGAAGTGAAGTGAAGGTGCTGGCATATTCATACTGTATAACCAACAGACTTAGTGAACCGAGAACCAAAATTGAACCGAGAACCGATCGATTATCGAACCGAACTGAACCGAGAACCGAAATTGAAAATTCTTTTTTTGCATAACTGAATATTACAACTGAAAATTTTTGAACCAAATTTTTTTATATTTTTTGGTATTTCGGGTCTGAAATACCCGTTACCGACTTAGAACCGAACTGAACGGAGAACCGAAATTGAAAAATTCATTTCGTGTCGATTAATTTTCTATACGTAGCTTAGTTTATTTCGTGAAATCTACGATTCAATTCGGAAAACTAGGTTCGGTTTTTTTCACAACCTTATAAAAAACCATTAAAAAAAACATTCGATCGTTGCAGAAAAAAAGTCAACATGTGTCAAGCCAACATGTGGCATGAAAGACATGGTCCTTAAAATGCTTGTACAAGCATCGGTGCTAAGCTTATTAACCATTTTTAATTCTAAATATGCTAACTACTCCCTAAGCAACCATTAAACACCTCCAGCGGAGGGGTCTTATAGGTTTTTTTTACATAATTTTTTTAATTACTAAATTGTGTTGACGTGAAAGTTTTATAGAGAAAGTTATAATGTTTAGGTGGATGTCTTGAGAAGCCTCCTCTCTTTCTTTTATATAATAGAATTTTTTAAAAGCTGGCCTCATGTCATATCAACATATTTTCACATTTTTCTCTCCATTCTCTTCGTTTCGGCTAATCACCATCATTTTTATTCATCTCCATTTTCTTCCATCTCTACTTTCTCTATTTCTTCATTTCCATCATCCAAATTTTAGTTCATAAATTGCATAAGTTCAAAAATTGCAAAACTGGTAGAAAAATTATCATAAGTTCAAAAGTTAATAATAAAATTGCATAAGTTGATAATTACAAGTTGTGGACAGTTAAAACGATACATTATCCACTAGTTTGACTAATGGACAAGACAAAAACATCTCTAAATGGTCCACAAACATATCTAATAGACGAAAAAGATATATCTATGAACGAATTTTCATAAACTACAAACCCGAAATAGAATATATTATATAAGTAAGGACAAATTTTTTTCTTTTTCAATTAACAAAATACAACCCCGAAAACATTGTGATCCAAAGTAATGTTGCTACAAAAAATTGGTGACTCACACTAATGTCTTCTCCATCTGATGGACAATAAAGACAAATGCCCACAACCTCTAGTTATTGTTCACTGACTGTAGGATATGGGTTCAAGCCTCCAGACCCAGTCCATAGACAAGCCCACAAGCAGAACGAAGAAGTAGCAGCCCACTTCGCCGGCGCGTCGATAAGCGCGGAACCAGCCGTCCCAACAGTGTATCTACAGTCCCCTAGGCGCGGCGTACAGTGCCCTATTAGCTGTGTCGCCGTATGAACAGGAGACCTAGCGAGCTACACGTAATGATGACGAGCCGACTATAAATAGAAGACCATCTCGAAGAGGAAAAGGGTTGATTTTTAGAGAGAGAAATTCCTAGAGAGAATTCAGAGCTAATTCCGACGATCCTCCACTCTTTCGACGAATTAAGATCTTTTATAAACAGATACTCTAAGTGCGTCGTATTGTCGACGCGCCTATTAACAAATTGTAATTCTCCTTTATCAAATACGAACCTAAATCTTTGGATCGACGATCCTAGATCCAACAATTGGCGACTCCACTGGGGACATATTCGATAAAGGAAACGAAGACGCACCAAAGACATGGCAAGCACCAGCAACTTGGACGGACCCGTACTCATCGAGGACATAACTCACCTGGAAGGTCGAAGCAACAAAACCGCCGACCCAAAAACGCTGACGGGGCCGGACGACAGAATCCCAGGACAGCCAACGCAAGAAGAAATGAACAAGACACTCATGCGTCGACTGGAAGAACAAGAAAACGAATCGCGTCAACTAAGGAGCAAATTCGAAGCCGTCATGACGGCGAGCTTGAGAAGGGCTGAACTAGAAGTGTTGAACAGGAACCTCTTCGGAACTGCGGACACAACTCCATCACCCGTCGAGATCCAGCAAGGCTGAGAAACCAATCACCACGAAGGACAGACGACGACCACCCAAAACACGTCCAGCCCCAACGACGAGATAAGAGCGTTGAAAGCACAGCTGCGAGAAATGAGATCGCTAGTTCATAGAGCGACGAGTTCGGCTCCAGAAATTGAGCGAGTCGTCGAGGAGACACAGCGCACCCCTTTTACCAAGCGAATCACCGAAACAAAGATCAAACACACAGCAAAGATAAAATTCCAAACGTTCGAAGGAAACACGGATCCGACGCACTACATGACTGCTTTCACCATAGCAATGGGACGCGCCCAATTCACCGACGAGGAAAGAGACGAAGGGCTCTGTCAGTTGTTCGTCGAGAACTTGGGCGGGGCCGCACTCTCATGGTTCTCCCACCTCGAATCCCGGTCCATAGACAACTTTCAACAATTATCGACGGCCTTCGTCAATCACTACTCCATGTTCATGGAGAAGAAAACCTCCACCGCCGATCTGTGGTCTCTGAGTCAAGGGCCACGGGACTCGCTGAAAGCGTTCATCGAACGATACAAAGAAGTTATATCGAAAGTAGCAATCTCGGATGAGGCCGCGATAGCTGCACTAAGAAACGCACTATGGTATGAGTTGAGATTCCCTGAGGAGTTGCTCCTAAACCAACCGCAGACATTAGAAGACGCACTCCACAGAGCGAATAGATTCATTGAGATGGAAGAGGAACGAGCGGTGATGTCTCGTAGGCACGCCAGGACCCACCACACAAAGGAGAAAGAGGAACAGATCGAGCACCGGCAGTTCTATGAAGGACAATCGAAACAGGACAGGGGAAAGAAAAGCCCGAACAACTTGGTGGAAGAGCGTAAACCTCCGACCTATCAGAGAAAGGACGACAACATGAATGCGTACTGCAAGTTCCACAACCGACAGGGGCACAGCACGGTCGAGTGCCGCCACTTGAAAGATACGCTCCTGAAGAAGTACCAAGCAAGTCGAGGGCGCGACGAGCAACACATGCCGAACCAATACACGCCCCGCGCCAACAGAGAAAGATCCCAGAACTGCCCCCCTGAACCAAAACCGAGAAGCGAACGGCAGGCGACGACAGCCGGTCGACGAGGATATGGCGCCGCCGCGCCAGCATAACAACAACGAAAGGATCGAAGATATGCCACAACCTAGACGCCGCATCAACGTGATCCTAGGCGGCATTGAGAAGCGCGGCAATCATATCCGCACCACGGCCAAACCAGAAAATCTGGTCTTGAACACTCGAGGCGCGGCAATTAGCAAACAAATGAGGCACGAGCTGATCCGATTCACCATCGACGACCTCATCGGAATCGGCGGTACGATAAAGGATTTCATCTTCGTCGAACTGATTGTCGGGGATTGCGAAGTGACCAGGATCCTCGTCGACACGGGCAGCTCGGTCGATATAATCTTCAAAAGCACACTTCACAAGATGGAAATTAACGATGAAGCAATAAAGAAAACGATGCAGTCCCTTGCCGGTTTCAGCGGCGACTCGGTGGAGACCATCGGGACCATCAAACTCCCGGTCCGAGCGGAAGGAAGCGTCACCACAACAAAGTTCCAGGTGGTCGACGAGTACCCCATCTTCAATGCCATCCTGGGAACACCGTGGCTTGCGACCACAAAGGCCGCAGTTTTGATCTTTCACCAGTGCGTCAAAATCCCGACGACAAGGGGAACGGTGACCCTGAGGAGCAACCAATGAGCAGCGAGGACATGTTTTATCGCAGAACACAAAGCCCGCAAAAGCAACGAGTTATAGTAACTACAGCTGGGACACGCCAAGAGACCGGACCTCCCAAAAGAGCGGGTAAACGTCGAACAATACTATGAGTCCATCGACCAAGTCAACATCGACGCAAATAATCCAGAACGATGTATGGGCATCGGACACGAGCTCGATGAGACCATCAAGGTCGAACTGGTCGCTTTCCTCAAAGAAAACTCCGACTCGTTTGCCTGGACGCTCGAATCTATGACCGGGATAGACCCTAGCATCACCTGCCACGAGCTGAACGTCGACCCAACATTCAAACCAATCAGAAAAAAAACGTCGCAAGTTGGGCCCGGAGAGGGCGCAAGCGGTGAACAATGAAGTGGATAAGCTGCTGCGCGCCGGGTCGATCATGGAAGTCAAGTACCCGGAGTGGTTAGCCAACCCGGTAGTAGTAAAGAAAAAGAGCGGGAAGTGGCGAGTGTGCGTCAACTTCACCGACCTTAACAAAGCATGTCTGAAAGACAGCTATCCCTTGCCGCACATAGACCGCCTCATCGAAGCAACGGCAGGAAACGAGCTACTCTCTTTTATGGACGCATTTTCAGGGTACAACCAAATAGCGATGCACCCCAACGATCGAGATAAGACGACCTTCATAACCAATAGAGGGACGTATTGCTACCGTGTCATGCCCTTCGGGTTAAAAAACGCCGGCGCGACGTACCAAAGGTTAGTGAATCGCATGTTCACTGATTTACTAGGAAAGACGATGGAGGTCTACATCGATGATATGCTCGTCAAATCCTTGTCAAAAACAGACCACATAGAGCACCTACGCTCCCGCTTCGCCATACTAAACAAGTACGAGATGAAGTTCAACCTGACCAAGTGCACCTTCGGCGTTACTTTCGGCGAATTTCTAGGATACATCGTCACACAAAGAGGAATTGAGGCGAACCCGAAGCAAATAAGGGCGCTGATTGACCTGCCTTCGCCAAAGAACACGAGAGAAGTACAGCGTCTCACCGGCCGCATCGCAGCATTAAACAGGTTCATATCGAGATCGACGGACAGATGTCTCCCATTCTATCAATTGTTGTGCGGCAACAAAAGGTTTGAATGGGACGACAAGTGCGAGCAAGCATTCAAGGAGCTGAAAGAATACCTTTCCACACCGCCCATATTAACGAAACCTGAAGACGAAGAGACGCTCTACCTCTACATCTATGTATCTACAACGGCGGCCAGCGGCATCCTCGTAAGAGAAGACCGCGGCGAACAGCGACCAATATTCTACATCAGCAAAACCCTCGACGGCGCAGAAATTTGTTATCCAACCATGGAAAAACTCGCATACGCCATCGTCATCGCAGCGCGCAAACTTCGGCCATATTTCCAATCGCACACCATCGTGGTCTTGACCGCCCAGCCTCTGCGCGCCATCCTGCACAGCCCGAGTCAGTCAGGGCGAATGGCAAAATGGGCTGTCAAACTGAGTGAATATAACATCGATTTCAGAGGGCGGACGAGCGTGAAATCTCAAGTGTTAGCCGATTTCATCACTGAGCTACCCCCAGAGCTGATCGAAGGTGCAGAAGCCCCTCAGATTTGGACTTTGCACATCGACGGGTTCTCTTGGGATCAAGAGTGGGATTAAGAGTGGGAATACGGCTGGAATCCCCGGAAGGCGAAGTACTTGAGCAAAATTTTCGTCTGGGCTTCAACGCGTCCAATAACGAAGCGGAGTGCCCCTCAGATTCGGGGGATCAAGAGTGGGAATACGGCTGGAATCCCCGGAAGGCGAAGTACTTGAGCAATCTTTTCGTCTGGGCTTCAACGCGTCTAATAACGAAGCAGAGTATGAGGCGATCATAGCAGGATTGAAGCTAACTAAAGGCATTGGAGCGACACAGATACGAGCATTCTGCGATTCGCAACTCGTCGCCAGCCAGTTCTCGGGAGACTACGTGGCGAAGAGCAACAGGATGGACGCATACTTGCGCGTCTTCCAACATCTAGCAAGAGAGCTGCAATATTACGAAATCATGAAAATCCCAAGGAGCGAGAACAAAATTGCCGACGCACTCGCAACAATAGCCTCATCGAGCGACTCCCACCTACGTCGCACTATACCCGTAGAAGAGATAGCGAAACCAAGCATCAACTCGGACTTCATCCACTTTATCGACGATCAGGACATCGCGGAAGACAACGTCGAGTTCGGAGCAGATCACGAAGCTCCAACCAATGATTGGCGCGACGAGATCAAATTATATATAGCAGATGGGACAGCGCAAGAGGATAAATGGGCAGCACGCCGACTAAAGGCCAAAGCTGCGCACTACATGTTAATGGACGGACACCTATTTCGATGCGACTCGACAGGAATCCTCCTCACCTGCCCCAGCCCAGACGAAACTGAGCGAATTATATGTGAAACGTACGACAGAGCAGGAGGTAATCACTCCAACGGACGCGCTTTGGCACTTAAGATCAAGAAGCATGGGCATTTCTGGCCCACCATGATCGCAGACTACCACAAATACGCATTGAAATGCGAACAATG
The DNA here is from genome assembly GCA_900406425.1 of Iberis pinnata. Taxonomy (NCBI): domain Eukaryota; kingdom Viridiplantae; phylum Streptophyta; class Magnoliopsida; order Brassicales; family Brassicaceae; genus Iberis; species Iberis pinnata. The sequence goes on along the minus strand of OVBE01002922.1, from coordinate 4,870 downwards.
TCAACGGCACGTACCGAATATCCATCAACCGACCGAACTCCTCCGTAGCTCCGCGTCGCCATATCCCTTCATGCGATGGGCGATGGACATCGTCGGCCTGATGCCCTCATCACATGGTCGAAAGTACCTCCTCGTCATGACAGATTACTTCACAAAGTGGGTCGAAGCCAAGTCATACGCCGAAATACACGACACCCAGGTCCAAAACTTCGTCTGGAAGTACATAATCTGCAGGCACGGCCTCCCTTACGAGATCGTCACTGATAACGGGTTGCAATTCTGTTCGCACCAATTTGAAGACTTCTGCTCAAAATGGAGGATCCGCCTCAGCCATTCGACGCCCCAATACCCCCAGGGAAACGGACAGGCCGAAGCAACCAACAAGACCATCGTCGACGGTCTGCAAAAGCGACTAGAAAAGAAAAAGGGTCTATGGGCCGACGAACTGGAAGGAGTCCTTTGGTCTCATCGAACAACACCAAGAAGGGCGACGAACCAAACCCCATTCTCCCTGGCCCACGGCATCGAGGCTATGGTCCCTTCCGAAGTTAACGTCTACAGCCTCAGAATATTAAAGCTACCGGAGAACGACGAAACGAACAACAAAATGCTACACGATCGTCTGGACGAAGCAGAAGAAAATAGAGACAAAGCCCTACTGCGCATCCAGAACTATCAACAAGCCGCGGCAAGGTATTATAACAAGCATGTCAACGTGCGGCGTTTCAACGAAGGAGACCTGGTCCTCCGACACGTATTCGACAACACCAAAGAATACAGAGCCGACAAACTCGGCCTACGGTGGAAAGGCCCTTACCAAGTGACGAAAGTAATCAAACCAGGCGTCTACCAACTAGCCAACCTACACAGAGCTATGCAGCCGCGCTCTTGAAACGCGCACCACCTCAAACTCTAACACTACTAACTCAGGTATGGCCGCACCTCGAACTACGGATGGCTTGATCCCTCTATAATGGGTACGTAGGCATCCTGAAATAAGGGTCCAGCTATAACAAACAAATAATTAAAAAAAAATCTTTTTAAGGGGGGGGGGGAATAGACGCCCTCATTACCCTCAATCTATATCAACATTTCAGTTCATTTCAAACTGCACAAGCGGAAAGCCGAGCCCAGACTCGCCGAGGTAACCCCCGTAAAACAATTATAAAAGCCGAGCCCAGACTCGCCGAGGTAACCCTCGTAAAAATTAAAGCCGAGCCAACCGCTCGTAGTGACGTTCTAGCTAAACGATCACTAAGGGAATAAGAAAAAATATACGCAATAACACTTGCGCGTGAAAAGCCGAGGTCGAGCCTCGCAAGTTCCGGCGAGTCATGATCACCTATTACGCCGAGCCCAGACTCGCCAGATCATCGACAAACCGGAACACAAGGATAAGCCGAGGCTACCGCAGCCTCGCACCAACTAAAACACCAAAACTGAACAAAACAAATCAAGGTAACAATACAAAGNAAAACAAGTCAAGGTAACAATACAAAGGCGAAAATAGGCACAAGACTGATCAACCAAGTCTCTACAGACCGCGAATGCGGCGAAGCTGTCAGAACAACGTAAAGAAAAAAACAAGGTAAATTCACAAAGGCGAAAGTTCACATAAAATCGATCAACAAAGTCTTTACAAACCGCGAGCGCGGCAGAATTACCAAAACAACACAAAAGAAAAACAAAAAAAAAGCAAATACAAAAGATAATAAAAAACCCCTAAACCACACCATGCTCTGCATCTTCTTCTTTGGCCGCATCATCAATGGCAGCATCGTCATTCGCCCCAGCAGGCTGAATCGACGAACCTTGATCATCAGTCCCCCGAACCACGACTTCCAGCGGTTTTATCGGACACACAAGGTCTTCTGCTACGAACTCCCGAACCGGACCAAGGCTCGAGCCTTCTTCTTTTCCTCTAGTTGATCAGCAAGAGATTCTCGAATAATATCGGGGACAACCCCGCCGAAGCTAACCACCATGCCGAAAAGGTCATCAGTCTTCTCATAACAGGCGATGGCCTCATCGAGTGGTTTTGCTTCCCGTATCCCGTCCAGATATTCCCGGACCTTCTCCAGTTGAGCTTCGACGGACGCGATCCAATTCCCCTCAGCCTTCGCAAGAGCCTCCCTAACCATAGATTCATGCTTCATGATCACGTGCGACCTTTCCTTGTTCGCATCATCGAATCGAGTGGCAAGAATTTGGTTTTCCTCCATAAGTCTCTTGACCTCGCACTCTAAACTTTCATTGCGCACCACGAAGCCATCCCTCTCGACCTTTACAGCTTTGCATTCCGACTCGGCGGCTTTCATCAACTCGTTAGCGCGCTCGGCCATCGCCAGCGCATCGTTAGCATGTTGCTCGTGAGTCTTGCCCACCTCGATCAATCCCTTCGACGCGTCCTTTTCGGCACGGTACAGCCGGATGTACTTATCCGCATTCTCACAATTGGCAATAGCAGCCTCACGAGCAACCCTCATCTTCGCCCTGAACCATCTAAACATATGGTTCGCCATATGCCCAGTCTGCACAAACAAATCCGAGTTAGCTTAGCTCGTCAGATCGAAGGACTTATAAAAAATGCTCACCCGAATATACGACGCAGAAAACTCGTCGAAAATCTCGCTGGAACAATCCTGCGTCGCTGCGGGATCAGGGGTAGGACCAGAGATCAGCTGCCCGACGAGCTCTCCACAAGCGACGGGATCCCGATGCAGTTTGAGTACGTCATCATAGTGGAATCTGAAAGGAAACCGGCCATCATCTTCTATAGATTGAGACATGTCTTGGTCCGAAGCGGCGTCGCCATCTGCTTTGAAGCTAGGCTCCCCAAGCTCATCTCTTCCCCCTTGACTCTCATGCTCCTCAACCCGAATAGACGAACGCTCCTCAAAACGAGGATCGTCGATGACGTCATTATTATTCGCGGCCAGAACAAGCTCGTTGTTCGCAACAGGAGGAGGATCGATCGTGATCATGGTCAAGGGAGGAGCGTTGGTTGGCTCCTTAATCATCAGAGTGGCGTTAAAATCCATTTTCTGCGCCTTAAACTCTTCGGCAGCAGTTCTTTTTCTCTTCGGCGAAGAGTGAACAACCCTCTTACCAGCAGCCTTCTCAGATCGAATGGCCGCAGCAGCCGCTTCGGCAGTATCCTCCCCCACTGTCGCGTATGCGACCTTCTCAACTGCGCTCTCAACTTCTTTGGCAGCCTCAGGAACCACTACGGTTCCCAGCATTTTACCGCGACTTCAGCTTGCTTCCTCAAAGCCGCAGCCCTTAACTCCTCAACGAAAGACGCAACCATCGGTCTAGATTTGATCACTGGACAACGATCCCAATCAACTGCAAAACACGAAGTAAGCAACTTCGAAACGAATCAAAGAAAGAAATACAGACAAACACAATGGTATTACACACCTTTAGCAAAAATGGGCCGACGCTGAGTGATATCCTTGCGACTAATGTCCTGCCACAGGGTTAGCCCCAAATTCTGGATCTTCTTGATGTTGTCAAAGAAACCCGGAGAAAATTTCTTGATCGGCAAAGGACGATCTGCAATCAAAAGACAAGCGAGTTAGTACGAACAAAGGAAGATGCGAAGTTAACATTAATCTCTACCAACGCGCATATTCCATCTCATGGAATAGTTGTAGGCACAAGGCGGTACAGACGCGTTGTTGACCTTCACGAAGAACCATCGACGCTGCCAATCCCAAATCTCCCTATGTACCCCGCCGACGCACTTGTATTTGTTCTTCCAGGACACGTAAAACATGCCCGTCGGACAACAGACTTTATCCACTGTTCTCATACTAGCAGAAAACTTCGTCGCGTCGATGAAGAACGCGGTACAAACTTCGACCCCAACCTCGGCCGCCAGAAACAGCATCCCCACCAAGGTGCGAATAGACGCGACCGTGTGTTGCGAGATACTCATGCGGCACTTCGCACAATATGATACGAAGACCTTCGGTATTGGGAACCACAGCCGCGCACAAGCGAAATAATCTTCGAAAACAGCAAAGTAGCCTTGCGGAGGGTCCCATGGTCGCTCCCTCGGGCCCGGAACTCGAAAGAAGAGATTAGGGTCAGTAAAGCCGCACTCAATCGACATCTTTCGAAGACGCGCCTTCGTCATGATCGATGATTTGACGCCAGTCATTTTGTCGACGTCCGACGGAGGAGCAAATGAAACTTCTCCATCCGAACGAGGGACAAATGACTCGAACGTCGGCATCATCGCGCCAAGCATGGCATCACTATTCGGAGGAATCCTCTTTCTCGATATGGACGCCTTCGCAGCGGTGCGCCTCTTCGTGAGCACTCTATCTCTCACAGTCAGAGGTACCATGTCTGTCGGGTCGTCCTGAGCAACATTGCCCCGCGACTCCTTCCTCGTCGACAGCGGGATCGCGTCCATATGATCGATTGGAGAACTTGTCTTGCTTATCGACGCGGCTATCTGCCCAGTCGTATCATTCGCCGGTTCCGCGACCCCACCAGACGAGGTACTGGTCGTGGGATCATTAGGACGCACTGACTCGCCCGTGGAAGATTCCACGAGGCGACTAGAGGACGCACTCCCAGACGAACTAGTACTATTTCCGACGCTCAAACCCATAAGATCGCAGCCCATTGCGTCGAAGAGAGAATAAAGAAAAGCTAGAGAGAGAAAGTAGAGAGAAGGGAGAGCAAAATTATACCTTGAATCAAGAATTGCGAAGTGAAGACAATGAAGAAATGAGGGGGTATATATAGAAGGACGACCGGAAGACGAAGCGTCCCGGTCAAGACTGACCGGGAGACAAAGCGACACGCAAACGCGCTACCGGCAGACGAACCGGCTAAGACGCAAACAACCGGT
>OVBE01002921.1:0-28738 GCA_900406425.1 Iberis pinnata | reverse complement strand
GAAATATAAATACAAAACGAGAAAAAAATTCTCGTCAAAATACGGGTTTCCACAATAATCCTCAAAGTTGTGACCAATGTCTTTGTTCCATTCTAACCTTTGAAACAGAGTGAATACTTAATTCATTTGCTTCATTTACGTTTCCAATCTTTGCTTACTATCTGACATATCTCTCAAACGGCGGGGTATTAATAGATGCAGTAACTTTAGGAGTTACTATTTATTCAATTACTTCTAAGTAATCATGGTTTACTCTCAAGTAATTAAGGTTATGTTTGGTTTCTCTTTAGTCTTATTAAATATTATGGTTTTAGGGATTTTGGCATACTCACGATAAATCTCTTCTACATCTTTCTCTAGATCCACCATTTTCTTTTTTTGTTGTATTTTCTTGAATCACAACTTCTCTGATACTAATTTGATAAGTGTAGCTTATTAAAACCTCTTAGTCTAGATATCCAAAAAGAGTTACAAGTTTGAGAGTTTTTAACGGAGTTGCTCTCTCCTCCCCCTAACAAAATTTAACTTAGATTCTTGATAAAAAAAAACTTCCCAAAATCCATAAAACCATAATATATAGTAAGACTAAAGAGAAACCTAACATAACTTTGATTACTTAAGATTAAATCATGGTTGCTTAGAAGCAATTGAGTAAATAGTAACTTCTAAAGTTACTGCATCTATCACTAATTTTCTAAATGAGAAGTTGATCATTGCTGCTACTTTAAGAGGCATAAAGACCCCTACTTGATACTTCCTTATTTATGTTGTTGACATTTTGATAGCGGAGCAAACTTAAATGAGATCAATAAGTTCAAAGAGAAATTCTCGGAAGAGTTTTCCTTGAAAGACCTAGGTGAAGCAAAACAAATTTTTGGGATTAGAAACAATAGAAGAGGGAGGGTATTAAGCTACCACAGGAAAAGTATGTGAAAATATCCTCAAGAGATTCAATATGGATGACGCGAAACCCGTTAATTCTTCTTTGCGAACCACTTTTGGTTATCCAAAGATCAGTCACATGTAATTGAAGTTGAGATGGCTTATATGGATAAAGTTCCATATGGTTATGCCAAGTGCCATGCTAAAACTTATTGAGGCTTAGAAAAAACTAAAAAACGGTGGCTTTTCTAATAAAATCAATACACTAAAATATTAGTAACATTTCTTAAAATTCTAGTGAAAACTTAAAATATTTTATAATAGAAATGATAAATAATAAAATAAATACATAAATAAGTTAAGAAAATATTTATAATAGATATTCTAACTAATAAATTCATTTTCTTACGTAAAAGATTAAAAAAATAAATCCATCAACTTTGTCCATCCAATTTTTTTCCCTCAATTTTAGAGCTCATTAATTTTCCACATGAACTTAGATTTCTCCTTACCCGACCCCCTCAAGTATGTTTTTCTCATCATTTTACCCCCTCTCCCCCCCCAAGCAATTTATAACACTAATTTGTGATTTAAATTATAAAAAACGATAACAAATCGCATTTTGTTTTAACATGATAAATTTTACGTTAAAATATTTTTATTATTAAATCTTACGTAAAATATCTTTAATATTACTTTTAAACTAATACAACAAAAATATTTTAAAATCATTTATAATAATAATTAAAAAAAATTTAACTTTAAAACTATTATTATTTTAAAATATTAAAATATTATAAAATATTTACTTTATTATTTTAACTAAAGTATTTTAAAATATTTTACTTATTATTTTAATTGATTTTAAAATATTTTAAGTTAAATTATTATTTTAAAATATTAAATTATTATAAAATATTTAATTTATTATTTTAGTTAAAATATTATAAATGTTTAATATTATAAAAAAATAATATAAATTAAATGTTATGTTTTTAATATGAAAAATTATTTTAACGTAAGATTTATTAGGTTAAACCAAAACGAGATTTTTTATCGTTTTTTATAATTTAAATCGCAAATTATTGTTCTAAATTTCTTGGGGGGGGTGAAATGATGAGAACGAATAGTTGAGGGAGTCAGGTAAAGAGAATTTTTCAGATGTAAAATTAAAGAGCTTCAAAGTTCAGGGAAAAAAAAGTAGATGGACAAAATTAAGTGGGGCTAGTGAAATTAGCCCAAACTACTAACATCAGTTTTGAAAAATTATTTTTTGCATAAACATTAAAAATGGTTAACACTATTCAATAAATGACCCAAATGAACCTGTGAAATGTGGATCATTGAACTAAAATGAAATTAATTGAACATTATACTAAATTTATTATTTTCTTATGTTTTATATTATAGAGAAAAATAAACTGATAAATACGGAGTTATAAAATATATTGGAAAATGCAAGAGGTATTAGAATTGTATATTTAGATTTAAAGTCATATTTTACTATATTTAGATTTAATTATTTATATTAATTTTGTGAATCAAAACATTATAAAAAAAATTATCAGGTTCACATGTGTAAAAGAAGTTTTTTCAATATTACTACTATCTAATTTATGATTCATATAGCTTGATAAAAAAAAGCTTGTGATTTAAATCTATTGGACTAAGAAAACGTGGTTTATTGATTTTTAATATTTTTGTGGCCTTGGACACATGTCAATTTATAAGCTTGCAAGCACGACTCTACCCCTGCTATAGAAAGTCTAATGTATACGATGATATATATAATGTCAAACATTGCACATGTAGTGGAAGTTGTTAGCACGTTTATGAACAATCCGGGAAAAGCATATTGTAGACTAGTAAAATGTGAATTCTCAAATATTTGAGAATAAAATCAAGTCACTCGCTATATTTAAGAAAATATAAAATGTGGTTGCACGTTTATGTTGATCCTAGAAATAAAGGTGATGTTGATAATAGAAAGAGAACAACCGAATATGTTTACACATTAGATGGTACTACAATATGTTGGATCTCATAGTTACAAAATACCGTAACTCTATCAAACTGTGAAGTTGAGTATGTTGCAATGAAAGATGCAACAAAGGAAATGATGTGGTTACAATCATTTCTCCAAGAGTTGGGTCAAGAACACAAGAGAAGTGTATTGGACTGTGATAGTAAAAATGTCATTGATTTGGTAAAGAACCCAATGTACCATGTCCAAACGAAGCGCATATAACTAATTTAATACTACTTCATCATATATATACTAGAATATTATGTATTGATACTAGTGAGAATCCAAGGAAACAAAAATCCAACGGATATGCTGACTAGGGTGGTGACTATTAACAAGATGATTTGTGTCAACTTCAGCTGCCTTGTTAGCTTAACAAGACTAGAAGACCTTCTACATAATCAAAGACATTAAAATCAGTTTTCAAGTGAGAGATTGTTAGTTAATAACTAAACACATGTTTTTAATGTTGGACGATAGTCGTAATTGTGGTGTACAGTGGCTGTAATTGCAATGGACAATAGTCAAAGTTTTGGTGGATAGTGACCGTAATTACAATGGAAGATAGTCATAGTTTTCGTGGATAGTGGCCGCAATTTTTGGGTTCACAAAAGAAACCACAATTTCTATAAATAAAGGTCACCTAAGAGAAAGAAATATCATCCAAACATAAGATAAAATATAAGAAAAAGAGATAAGAGAGAAACACATCGACATAATATCCAACGAGAAAATTGAAGAGTAACTTTTCATTGTAATTAGGTAAGGGTTGCTGAGTTGAGAGTGTTGTAATAATTTCTCTATAATAAAAAGATATATAGTGGATCCGGAGACGTAAGAAAAATTAGCCGAATCGATAATCAATTTTTATGTACATTATTTATGTCTCTTCCTAACTCTGATTATCGAATTTTTCGTTTATTTCTTAATAGAATACACCTCACTATGAGAGACCAATGAGTAAGTCTTCATTTTATTTGACTTATAGACATCTGAAATATTCAAGGCTTAAAGTGGAAGAAATGATGTTTTGGTTTAATATCGATTGAGGAGACTATTTTTGTGGTGATATTTGATTAAGGGAGAGTACATGGTGAAGGTTTACATGACATTTGTTTGCTAGATTTAAAGAGTGAGTTTGAGTCATAAAACTCAGTGATAAAGGGGAAGATTGTTAACTCCAAAGCAGTTGGAGAAAAGAATATTTTTTGTATGAGAATATGGTACTAAATTGCAGGTTACACACGATAACGTGTGTGTGACACAAGAATCGTTGTTGAGATATTGTTGGTACATCAAATCGTTAAAGTTGTGTTGGTTGCATAAATCATGGAATATTTAAACGATAGAGATCATTGAAGAAGTGTTTATGTGGCATTGGTAATTTATTAAAATTACAAAAGGAGGTTCAATGTATCGGGTTTTTTCAATATAGTGGTATTAGACAATATTTTAAAAGACGGCGCAATAAGCGAGTAGGGTTCCTCTGTCCTTTCCTTTCTTTGCTTCTGATTCACGGCTTCAGGCGCCAGTCTCGGCGACCATCGACATGCCACCCCTCCACCGCCTCATCATGGTGGTGGTTCCTCTGTTTTGTCGAACCAATGGTCTTTTGTTGTATCTTCCCCTGACCTTCGAAATCTCCCAATCCTTGGTCCAGATTTTACGCTTAACCAAGGCACAACTACTGTTGGTGTTCCTCCGGTCTTAGTCAAGGACACCCAACCTTTGTGGAACGACTTCTTGGTGGGCTACTTCATTGTCACAGCTTCGCTTATCAGAAAAAGTCCATGCCACGGTCAACAAACTTTGGAATCACGATGGAAAATCGACCAAAATTGACGTCCAATTTCTTAAAGATGACACCATTCTCTTTAAGATTGATTTTAAATCTCTCTGGAACAACATTGTTAGGAAAAAATATTGGCATATATCTAACGTTTTACTTGTGGTACATGAATGGAGTCCTTCTCGCATTAACCAAAAGCCTGATCTAACAGCAATGCCATTGTGGGTTGACTTCCGTAATGCGCCGATTATGTTTTCTCTCACACTGGACTCGAATTTCTATGAGATATAGTCGGTGAATCTCAGAAATTGCACCCATCAACAGAGTGGTGCATGCGACTTGATATTGCTCAAGGTATGGTGGTTATAAATCTCGAAAAAGATTTAACCAAAAATGTCTAACTCACCGATGTTCTGCAACCAGTTCTTGTTTCATACCCATGGTTGCCTATTCGATGTACTTTCAGCCATTCATGGGGCCGTAAGCCATCAGAATGTCACGGAAAAACAAGAGCTCTCAATGACACAAACACTACCCGTGATGAAAACCATCAAACTATACCTATCAATAAGGACTTTGCAAATCAGTCCCTCACTGATACGGCCCCTGCTGCAGCTATCTCACCAATCTCCTGACCTATACATGATATTGCAACAGATTACTCGCTACATGATCCAGCTATTGCAATCGGCCCATCTCATCACATTATCGATCCAAACTCTGTATCTACCTTTGTTACGGTTGAATCAAGTACCACAACTAACTCCTATGTTCCTTGTGCAGGTGACGTCACTGATATAAACACTCAATTCGAGACTGAACCACCATCTAACCTTTCCGTTATGGATCTAGTGTTATAAATCATCACGCACTCGAACCTTACTATCGATCTCATAGCTCACCAACAGTCCCAACCACCATCTCCTGCAACTGTGACAATGCCTCAAAAAAATCCTGGCGCACAAACAAAGCAATCCAAAGATGACTAGCCCATAGTAACTCAGGGTGGACGAAAAAAACCACCTTCACCTACAAAAATACAAACATCATAATCTCCTCTCTCACCCAAATTTTCACCTTCAAAATTCTTTGTGCTTACTAATGAGAATGATTTTGATGAACATGATGATAAAGAAGAAGGCCAAATCTTCGATGTCGAGCACGACTCAGCTACAGATTTAGCTATTGACAGACAAGAAGCCGCATTGCCATCCAAATCAACTACGCGCGTCAAAACAAAACCCTCAATTCCTTCGCTTGCATCATGCAAGTTAGCTACACAGGGTCCTTTGAAGAAACAGAATAACGTCTCCTCACATAGACACTAATGAAATGTCTTTATTTTCTTGGAACACACGATGCTTTAATCATTCATGGAAGCACAATATTTTACATCACTGGATCCAAGCCACCAAACCTCAATTTGGGTGCTTTCTTGAAACGAGATTTTAATCACCAAACTTCTCTACTATAGTTCGATCAGCCTTACCGAGTTGGAACGTTCTTCCTAATTATTCAACTCACCATTTAGAGCGCATCTAGGTTTGTTTGAAAGAGGGTGTCATTGTCACACCTCTTCTAATTACTACTCAAGTTATCACAGTTCTAGTTATTTTGGAATCTGGTGATACTCTAATCATTCCATGTGTGTATGCATCTAACTTTTAGGTTGACAGGTTGCACCTTTGGGAAGCGCTTCGTCAAAGTCGCATTCTCTATAGTTCAAGAGTTGTTCTATGGTTAGTTATGGGGGATTTCAGTGAGATCCTAGTCACCTCCGATCACTCTACTCTGGGATCTCGTGCAAGACTGCTAGGCATGAACCAGTTCCAAGATTTTATCCATACATGTGATCTCGCGGACCTCGAATACATTGGACCTCAATTCACATGGTGGCGTCACCAATCCACCAACCTCATAACCAAAAAATTGGATCAAGCTTTGATCAACGATACTTGGTTGACAGTCTATCCACATGCTTATGCTGCTTTTGAAGCCAATGGCGTGTCCAACCATGCCCGTTGTGTCATTCACTTCACCTCTCCAACCACCTCTATTTATAAGCCTTTCAAATTTCATAACTTTTGGCTTGACGACTCCTCTTTTCATGATGTTCTCATATCCCACTGGCTGAATCGCCTTTTTTTCATTATCGCCTGGCACTACGGTTCCTTCACACCAAGCTAAAGCCATTGAAAGTGCATCTCCGTCGGCTCAACACCATGATGTTTGTTGATTTGTCAATGCGCACCCGAGAGGCATTTGATCATCTTTTGCTTTGCCAATCCAAGCCCTCTCGCAGCCTTCAGAGCACACTTTGCTAGCCGAACACGCAAAAATGCGTTGTAGCACTCTCTGGCTGCTCCGGAGGAGCGTTTGTACTAGCAAAAATCGTTTATATATTGGTTGCGGCATGGAGATCAAAATACAGCATTCTTTCACCGTGTTGCAAAAGATCGGGTTTCTTGCAACACTATCAAGAGACTGGTTCTTCCCTCTTGGGGAAATTATCACCGACTTTCAGATGATTAAGAATACATCGGTCTCCCACTTTAAAGCATTTCTCCAGATAAGTGATCACATCTCACTTATCCCTCAGGCTATTCTTTAGACCCTTCTCTCATATCGTTCCTCGCCTGCGACATCCTCCTCCTTAATGGCTCCGATCCTAGCCCTAGAGATAAAGTATACCCCTTTTCTATGCATGCCAACAAATCACCAGGTCCCGACAGTTATACCAAAAAGTTCTATAAAGCGGAATGGCCTATTCTTGATAATGACTTTGTCACAGCAGTTCAATCTTTCTTCATTTATGGGTTTCTACCTTCGGGAATCAATGCAACGCTCGTCACGCTCATCCCAAAGGGTAATGACCCTCGGACAATAAAAGATTATCGGCATATATCCTGCTACAATGTCATCTACAAAGTTATATCTAAGATCCTCGCCAACCATCTCAAAGCATATCTTCCAGACTTCATTGAGCCGAATCAAAGCACCTTTGTTCAAGATAGACTACTTCACGAGAAGTACTACTCGCTACCGAAGTAGTCAAAGACTACCACAAATCCACCATCTCTCCTCGCTTTACTTTTAAAGTAGACATATTTAAACCATTTGATACTATTAATTGGCGTTTCATAGAGTCGGTTTTATAGGTTATGGGATTTATGGACAGGTTCATACATTGGATTCACTTATATCTATCCACCGCCTCTTTCTCAATTATGGTCAATGGTGAACAAGCAGAATACTTTCCAAGTCGTCGAGGCTTCAGACAAGGTTGTGCTCTCTATCTTTATCTCTATGTTATTGCCACTAATGTCCTCTCCACTTTGCTTAATGACGCTGCTACCTCTGGATTAATTGGTTTTCACCCGCTTTGCAACACTATTGGCTTAACCCATCTTTGTTTTGCATATAACATATTGATTTTCTCTGATGGATTAATTGGTTTTCACCCGCGATGCAACATATGGCCTTCGAATCAACATCTCTAAATCCTCCATCTATCTCCCTGGCAACCCCAATACATCTCTCGCGCAATTTATCTCGGACATAGGCCTTCGACATGAGCCTTTACCAGTCCGTTACCTGCGCTTACCCTTAACTACCAAGAGTCTCACGCCAGCCAATTATGCTCCCCTCATTGATCGTATCGCACCCGAATCACCTCCTGGCCGTCAAAGCTACTATCTTTTGCATGTTATCTTCAACTAATCAACTCCACCATCATCAGCACGGTTATCTTCTGGCAATCGGCTTTCCGCTTATCCAAAAAATGTATCCGTGCAATCAACAGTCTTTGCAGTAATTTCCTCTGGTCAGAACTGCTACTAATCACCATATGTCAAAGCTATGTTTGAGTGATGTTTGCAGGCCCAAAGACGAAGGAGGGCTAGGTATTTGCCGCTTAGAGGACACATGCACGGTCTTCTCCCTTTCCCTTATTTGGTATTTGTTTTCGAACACTACTTCACTTTGGTGTACTTGCACTCAGCAGTATTTACTTTGCAACACCACTTTCTGGGACGCACCTGTCAATACTCGTGGTTCTTGGATGTGGCACAAGATTCTCAAGTTAAGGCCGCTTTCCATCCAGTTTATCCGCATCTCTATCCATAATGGACAATCCACCTCCTTCTGGTATGATCCCTGGACTTTTTTTGACCTTTGTTCTCAATTTCAGGTGACGCTGGAATTCGAGAGCTTGGAGTTCCTCGGTATGCAACTGTCTCGGAGACTAGTGAGGTCACCCGATGGTGTATCTCTAACTCACGAATGGCTCGATTTTGGACGCTTCGGGATCAGATTATAGCCCTTCCTACGCCCAACCCAACATCGGGTGAGGATACGCCCTTGTGGGGTCATTTCAGTGCGGAGTACAAGACTCACTTCTCCGCAACTTCCACCCGGCAGCATATACACGATCACTCTCCTAAAATCCCATGGTTTTCTAGTATTTAGTTTCCTTGGTTAATTCCTCGTTATGCGTTCATTTCTTTGTGTTCATTTCTTGGCTTGATGTGATTGACAAGCTAACAACAGGAGACCGGATGAAGGCTTGGGGTCATCACCAGGCTTGCACTCTATGCGAAGAACCGAATGAAACTCGTGATCATCTCTTCTTCGCATGCCTGCTCTCTTATACGGTTTGGAGCTCCAATGTCACGCTTATCCTTCGTCATCGCACTAATCCAGACAAGACATTCACGCTCAACTCCTTGCGTCTCTCTTCTCTGTCCAGCATTGACAGAGTGCTCCTCAAGCTCACATTCTAAACAAGGATCTCCCATATATGGAGAGAAAAGAACAATTGAATACATAGTCACCCTTGGCGCTCTTCTACTCATCCAAGCAGCTCATCTTCTTTTTATCATCTCTACCTTTCTCGGCTGTAGTTATATCATTGCTTCATTGTAAATAAACTCTTTTTCTTATATATAAATTTAACATTTCATCAAAAAAAATTATAAAAGAAAGAAGAGATATTTTTTATTAAAAAAAATTGAGATATTCCCATATCAAAATTTTCGTGAATATTGGAAGTTGTTGCGTTTTAAATTCTATAAATACAAGATATATGAATCCAGTTAGCCGCAAAAAAAAAGCTCAAATTATTGAAGATTTCTCTAGAAAATGGCACATATCGGTTGTATGATACACAAAAATTTGTGTGAAATTTGTTAAATATCTTGTGTACTCATATTAACACAAATTTTTTTCACATCATTACTTGGATACAAAGTATTCATCTTGTCGTCCAAAGTTCACACGTAACGGCAATGCCTCCTCGGGTTTACCTGTTAAATTGAAGTTTGATTTTGTTCAAAAAGCTGCTTTTCTCTTAAGTAAACGTAATTTTACGGTGAGAATCTTGGAACTATGAAAGAGTGACGTTAAAGGAAGAATATACAATTATATATTTTAGATTTAGAGTTTCTCAAAACATTTTGTTTTCTACAATTCTGCATTTTCATGTAATTACCAAAAACGAACGTCTCCGTCTCCAGTAGAATGATCATATATCTTTACTTTTAATTACACACGACTTTACGACATTGAAGAGAACAATAGTTTGAGAAATAAATAAGAAACAAATTGCACTTATAATTTGACTCCCTTATGTACATATATCATTCGTAAAGCAAGCAACAAGTCAAGAACAGAGCTTAGGAAGCGATCTGTTACTTCCTCTGTTTGAGTTCTTGGTTCTCTTCTTGATAACTTCCATCTGATTCTGCATTTTCAAACACGCTCTCTCCAATTCCATTACCCTCCATTGAATTCCTTCAATATGTTCCTTCAGTTTCTCACTTTCTCCTGAAATCTCAACCTTTTCCACTCTCAGTATAAGCTGATGATTCTGTTGTTCATCTGCAAACTTCGGGTTATGCGAAATGTGTGTTTTTGATTCGGTTGAAAGCTTCTCGTAGCTTAATGTTCTTAAAAGGTTGAGTTTTTCCTCATTGGTTAATCCTGTGTGAGCCTAAGAGAACCAATTGTGAGATAAAAATCGAAACTTTTTCTTTACCTAGAGGCTAGAGAATGAAAACATACCTCGAGATACATATCGATAGCACGATAGATTTCTTCGTGAGATTCTCGAGCTGAATCTGGAACAAGCGTAAGGAGAGACAGAAACTTTAAAGGTTTCAAACAAGGATCAGGTGCTACTTCAGCTATATACTGATCAATCAAGAATGTGACTTTCTTCAATTGTGTTCCTCCTTTTGCTACTTCTAAGAAGGCTTTTGTGAATCTAAGAACAATATTCACATTGTACAAAAGACTTGATTTCAATGGAGATGGAACTAGAAGATTATCAAGTGTTGCTTGATCCAATTGTTGACCAATCATGACCTCTAGCTTCTTCATAATGCTTTTGTTTATGTTCAATTTAAGAGCAAGCCTCAAAACTCCGAAAAGGCTCTTGCAAGGGACATAACTTCGATCTAACAAGTAAAGAGTATCAATGGTGGTTTCAAGTATCATTCTTTTCTCAATACAAGACGCAGAGCAAAACTTGACCTTCTGATAATAGAACAAGAACCTACTAATGGCTAGATTATCGAATTTTCGCGATACCATTAGCTTCAAGAACGTTTCCATGGAACAGGGAGTTAAAACAAGAACCTCATCAAACCACCATGTTAACTTATTCTTAAAACTCTCAGTGCTTTTACTGTCACAAGAAAATCGAAACAAGCTACTATCTGGTGAACAAGCAGAAGCAGCACTAGATGGACTAGCTTCAATGGTTAAACACAGTTTCTCCACAAGCGCATCCATTAACTTCCTGACTAAAGAGTCAGTTTCAAGCGATGTTTTCATTTCTTGGCATTGTTTTAGAGCAAGAAGAAGCTCTGGCCAAGCCCAATATCGAATCTCTTGTACAAACTTGTCTGTTTGTTCCAAGACTTTAGTGACTTCCATGAACTTAGCAGCACAATGTAAGAAGATTACATTCGAAGGTGTTACATTTAATTGACCATTGTTGTAACAGAATCTTGATACAAGCTCGAAACTTTCTGATCCACCAGGAAATTCATTAAAGATTACTTTGAGATTTCCATTGGAACAAGTTGATTTCCTCAAAAGTTTCCGAAATGTTCCAGAATATGCGCATATGATTTTCTGTAATTAAAAATTAAAATACGAACTCAAAGTCAGAGTTTTAAAGCCATTTCACTGTTTGAAAGGGAATAAAGGCAAACAATCATGTAATATATAAAATCAAAAGGCAAGTGAATAGTAGTTTCTAAAAAATAATAATAAAAATTAGAGCAAATTCTTTAACTTCATACAGAGGGAATAAATTTTGTAAATTTACACAACACTATGGGAGAAAGTCAGAACAAAAATTGTAATAAATGGTGATGGAGACATTTGATCTATTTACTGAAACTTTGAGTGCTTGAAATCATTGGATAAAAAAGTTACAGATTCCAAATTAGAGTTTGCTTAAACAGTAAAAAGAAGTTGTGTGTGTGTGCCCTCATTTTAAGGTAATTAGGTGAGAGAACAATAAGTACTGAATTCAGCAGAGTCCCACACAATAATAAGTGTTACCGTTTGTGATGCAAAATTAGAACTTGAAATTTGTTTAAAATAATTAATCAACACTCATATATGATATACCCAGATGAGAAAAAAAGCGAAATTAGCGTTGAGAAGTGGTTAAAGTTTTTAATTTTGAGCCTAGTGTAGAATTACCTTATTGAGAAAGATAGTTTCTTCTCCGTTAATGTCCACTTCAAGATCACAGCAAGCTTCCATAGCCAAAAGTGATAAGCAAATCTGAAGAGAGAACCAGATTCTCTCTCTAAATATTCCACAAAAGGAAAAGAGGAAAGAAGTGTGATAAAAGAGAGAGAAGAAGACAAAGAGGAAAGAAGCAAGAAACTTTTGTTAGTTTTCTGATTGTCAGATTTATATGTCAAGTCAATTGGTGAAGCACCCACGAAATTGGTGGTGCCTTTTTTTATTTTTTTGTAGAGAGTGAAAAAGAGACCAAGCAACAAAGGCGTGTCCAAACAAACGCCACTCTACTCCCTCACTTTCTATATTGAGATATTATAGTATGCAAAGAAACAATTAAGAGCGAGAATATAAAATAACAAGTGAGAGAGAGAGATGATAAAAAAAAAAACAATTAGTGAGAAAATAAATAAATAATTGTATTTCATTACGCACAGTAGTATAAAGTCATCTTTCATATCGATATATGAGATTTTAGTTTTATAATTATATTTTGTTTTCCTTGCAAAAAAATCAAAGCTAAACAAAATTTAAATAAATACATATTATATGTTTTGGATAACCATTTAGATGCAGAACAACTACAAATCGAGAAAAACTTTTTTCTTTGTTGTGCAAATCCGTCAGTTTATTTGCCGTCTTTGCGCTATAAAATATGCGAAGGTTTGGATGCATGTACAAGTATTATGTTAAATATGTCAATTTTAGGGATTTCGGTAAATTCATACATGAGTTATTTGAAAATATATAAGGCCATGAATGTTTGCTAGTTTCTAGATTTTGGTTTTTACATTTTGGTTTCTAGTTTTTAGTTTTTAATTTTTGATTTTGTTGTAGATTTTAGATGTTATAAAAACTTGAATGATAGATTTTGGTTTTTATCAATACATATTTCATTTTATTTTAAATAAATTTATATTTTTAATTGCCAAAAATGTGAATATATATATATACACATAATTTTTAAAAATATATCTTATTTTCATAAAAAAATAAAAATATCAGTAAAAATACATATGAATTAAAATTTTGAATTATTACTTTTAAAAATTAGTAATATAATTTTCCATGATTCCTAATATATATTACCTTCTCAAGTAGCAAAATATAATTTTTAATTCTATTTAATTGGAACTATAGAAAATATGTGTTAATATTATTTGTATGATGTTGAAAAAATAGATTTTTTTTTTTAATTTGAATATAACAACATCTAAATATATTATAATCATCAATTAAATTACTAGTATATCAAATTTAATAAATTAATCATAATTTTAATTTTAACTGTGAAAAGTTAGGTATTTAGTTTTTAAACTGATATTTGATTTTTTATGCGTAAAATGATTTAAATAGGATCTTCTTTACGTGTAAAATTATTTAAGTAGTGTATTTTTTTGTAAGATAAAATTTTTTTTTTGACTTAAATGCTTATTGATAATTTAATAATATATTAAGAGAAAAAAAGATACGATGATTACATAAAAACAAGAGAAATATGGTTTTTAGATTTTAAGTTATTGTTGATTTAAACTGCCAAAATCTAGATTTCCTATTTTTTAGGGAAACTATTTACATAGAATCTTGATTGGAGAAAATAATGGTTTTTGAAAAACCAAAAACCATTTTAGAATCTAGAAACAATCAAGGCCTAAATCTTACATGAATTTAGGTACGGCGCAAAATTGTATTTAAACTATTTTTTTAGTTATAACATACATAAACTAATTAAATTGTGCATATTCATACATTTTTACTAATGGTGTTAATGAAACTGTTAACCCATGATTAATCGGATGCCACATCATAAAAAATAAGTTTAAGCTAATTTAATATGAAATCCAAACGATGTAGTTTGAATAGTTTTATTAACTAAACAAAACGGCGTCATTTTCAATTGTATCTAAAAATCCTCAAATTCTTCTTCTCTTCCTCCACTTGTATCACGTATATTGTTGTTAATTGGTAGTTAGAATAATTAGTTAGAGGTTAATTGTCATTATATATACTCTAATGTATGTTTCATTAACCAATAAGAGAAATTCTTTTGTTTTACTATTATAGTATCAGAGAGTTGAGTTCAAACTCACTTTTTATCTTCTTCACCTTTTTTCTTTGATCCTGATTCACAATCTATGCGATCATTTATTCCGCACATTCATACTCCATTTTTATCCTGATTTTCTATGTTTCAAGAAACTGAAGCTTCTTCTCTGTTTACATGCCAAAATGGAAGTGCAAATCGAAATATCGTACTAATTCTCTGTCTCCGACTTCATCTCAGCCACGCAATTCACCTCGAAGCAACTCCTTTGGATTTCTTGCTTCAGGTTCTGCAAATCCTGAGAAAGAACACGCCGTTACCTCTCCATAATCTTCACCTCGGAAATCGCCGACTACGACTCGCAACAAAATGTCTCGATATTTTGAATTTAGTGATTCTCCGGATAACCAACATAGTCCGTATTTTTTGCATAATGGCGATCATCCAGGTACGAATCTTGTCTACTTCTTTAGAAGCAAAGAACAAATTAGGTTTTATATATGGAACAGTTCCTCAGTCTTCTAAGAATGATCTGTTTTTCAAGATTTGGGAACGATGTAATAACATGATTAAGGCTTGGATACTTAATAGTGTAGCCAAGTACATATATACTAGCATCTTCTATATCAAGTCTGCATCTGATATATGGAAAGATTTATACACAAGATTCCACAAATTAAACTGCCACAATTGTATAAGTTAAGACAACAAGTTACATTCATTACGGCAAAGAACAATGGATCTTTCTACATATCACACTCTCACACAAACTTATCGGGAGGAATTGTCAAGTTTTCAAGTTACCACTAAAACTGTTGAAGATCGGTTGGCTGAAAAAAAGACTAATAGAGTCATTGATTTTCTCATGGGCTTAAATAAGAGCTACGACAATATCGGAGGACGGATTATGATGAAAAAGACCTTACCAAGTCTTTATGAAGTGTATAATATTCTTGATCAAGATGATTCTCAGCGTTCATCAAGAATGATTCCCTATAGTGGAATAGAACCTACTGCTTTTCAAATTTCCTTATACTCAGGAAATTCTTCAAAATCTAGACCAGTCAGCACTTTTTGTGGTCGTCAAGGTCATACAATTGAAAAATGTTATAAAAAGCATGGTTATCCTCCTGGTTTGAAGATCAAAGGCAAGCCTTAGAGTTTGGATAAGCCAACTCACATCAGCACAAATATGATTAAGACTGAGACTCCAACTCCAGAGCAGTCACAACAATCTTCAATTCAGGCTATGCCTCCCACTACATCTTTATCTCCAAATAATTTGCACCAGTTCATTGCTTACTTCAGTTCACAACTACCCAATCAAGGCAGTACACCAATATCAATAGGACTTTCGGCTTCTAATTCTTTTGTTCCATCTCATTCTAATGTTCATGGTACTTTTATCACACTTTATAACTCTTTTCACACTCATATGTCTTATGTTTTCACTTCTGGAGATGCATTAGTACCTAAGGACTCCTGGATAATTGACTCTGGTGCCACTCATCATGTTTCTCATGACTCTTCACTCTTCACCAATTTCACCCCTCATTTTGGTACTTTTGTGATTTTACCTTCACGTTTATCAGAGAGCATTATTGGCATAGGAACAATGGCACTTAGTAATAAAATTCATATAGAAAATGTTTTCGTTGTTCCTTCTTTTCATTTTCATTTGTTGAGTGTTAGTTGCCTGACTACATACCTAAATTCAATAATTAGTTTTACAAATACTTCATGTTTCATACAGGATCTTACTCAGACATTGATGATTGGGAAGGGTAAACGAATTTCAAATCTTTATGTGTTGGAATCTGGTTCTTTAAAACATGCATATACAGTAGGTACAACCATAGTTTGTTCTGCAGCTGTTTCCATTGATACATGGAATTTTAGGTTGGGACATCCATCTTTTAGTCTTCTTGCAATGATTGCTGATAGCTTACATATTAATTTTGATAAATGATATACTATGTTTTTAGCATGTTTTTACTCTTGTTTTGCATTCATTCTAGGTAGATTTATGTGCATTTAGGTTAGTTAGCATGCATTTTCATTTGCATTTCATTTCTACAGGTGTCAGAAGCGGAAGAACTGGAAACGGGGATCGAAGGAGCTAAAAAGGTGCAAAAAGATGGAAAACAGAGGTGTACTGGTTTAAGGTACCGATTTGTCTAAACCGGTACAGGCAAAACAGAGCAACATCGGTTTAATGTACTGGTTAATCCAGACTGGTACGATCAGTGTAAAATGGCCAGGGACTAAGCAGCGGTATGGCCGGTACACACGAAGAAATCCAATATCGGTTTGGTGCATTGGTCGGTCCAAACCGATACGAGCTGAAAAAGTCAACCTTGGACTTACCATTTTTGGTTTAATCCCAACTTTAATTAGGTTAACCTAAATGTTTATGGGTTAACCCAATCTCTTTTTAGGATACTATTTAAACTCTTTTACTTGATTTTTAGGTATCTTATCATTTGTCTTTAATTTTCCTAAGAACAACTTTGTAAAACTTTTGATCTTTTGCTTATTTGAGTTTGATTTTTGCCTTTAATTGTTTCTTTTCTTCAAAATCTTTTTCTATCTATGGCTAAACACATTTTTATTCTTGGATTTGGTGTTTATCCAATGGATAGTGAGTAGTTCCCTTTTTAAGTAAATGGTTAGGTTGATTAGGTAATGAATCATGATGTTTAGGGCTTATTTTTCATTAATCCTCAAGTAGATGATATTCTTAATGCTAGATTTAGCTTTATTAATTGAATCTAGATCATAGGTTGAGTTGTGCCCGAAAGGTGTTCGATGAAATGTTTGAACCAATTACTGCTTGCTAAATGAGACCTAACCAAAGAGAT
The DNA here is from genome assembly GCA_900406425.1 of Iberis pinnata. Classification (NCBI taxonomy): domain Eukaryota; kingdom Viridiplantae; phylum Streptophyta; class Magnoliopsida; order Brassicales; family Brassicaceae; genus Iberis; species Iberis pinnata. The sequence goes on along the minus strand of OVBE01002921.1, from coordinate 11,375 downwards.
TTGTGTTAGTTAGTTTAGTGGTTAATTATGGATTAGAGTTTAATGTTTCTTATTTGTGTAATTTTCCAAGAGATTATCTTAATTGCATGATTAGAGAAAGGATTAGTGTCATGAGAATACATTAGTGCCATGAGAATGAATTAGTATATTTATGGAATCTTAGACCAAAGATTAGCTTAATAGTTATTATTGAACATCATGGAAAGTTACTTAATTAACCAAATTAATAACATATGCCATTTTCTTAGCCATTTTATCTTTGAAATTTGATTTTAAAATTCTGTTGACTTTTGTTGATTTCAGTTGACTTTTGAATTTCTGTTGACTTTTATTGATTTTCTATTTTAAGCATGTTTGAGTGTTTGAATCCAATCAATCTTAATGGCTTAGAATAGATAAGATTCATATAGGATTAGTGTTTTGAACTTCATGAATTTGGATTGATTCTTAAGTGCTATAATGACGTAATAGACTTAAGTTATTTGCTTAAATATTTGCTTAGGCAAACTTTTGTTTATCAATAAACATACTCATAGTTCTCATTGTCAAGTTTGTCGTTTAGCTAAACAGAAAAGATTGTCATTTCCTCACCTTAATAAGATCAATTCTGAAATTTTTGAGCTCTTACACATTGATGTTTGGGTCCATGTTAGTTGCCTACTTCTGAAGGCTTTAAGTACTTTCTTACTATTGTTGATGATCATAGTAGAGCTACATGGGCATATTTGATCAAATCTAAATCTGATGTTCTGCATATTTGTCCTGATTTTCTCACTATGATTGAAAACCAATTTAACAGAAAAGTTAAATATGTTAGATCTGATAATGCTTCTGAGTTAGCCTTTGTTAATCTTTATAAGAGCAAAAGTATCATTTCTTACCATTCCTGTCCAGAAACCCTTGAACAAAACTCAATTGTAGAACGAAAGTATCAACACATTTTAAATGTGGCTAGAGCTTTACTTCTCCAGTCATCTTTACCTCTTTCTTTTTTGGGTGATTGTGTTCTTACTTCTGTCTTCCTTATCAACAGAATTCCTACTCCCTTACTCAAAAACAAATCCTCATATCAACTCGTAACTAATCAACAACCAAACTATCAGTTTCTAAGAACTTTTGGATGCCTCTGTTATAAAAGTACCTCCACTCAGTCAAGGAAAAAGTTTGATCCACGTTCAAGGGCTTGTGTTTTCATTGGTTATCCAGCTGGCTATAAAGGGTACAAACTTCTTGATCTTGAAACTAATCGCATCTCCATATCTAGGCATGTGATTTTTCATGAGGATATTTTTCCATTCTCATCTTCATATTCAAAGTCTTTCCCTGATTTCTTTTCAGTTCCTGCAAAATCTAGTGTTAGTTTTCCTACTGCAATAACACATCCTGATGTTTATATGCCTTTAGCTAGATCATCATCTGATGGCAGTTCCAGCTCATCAACTTCATCTCACAGAAACAGAAAATCACTTTCTTATTTGCACGATTATCTTTGTCATTCTGCTTCTTCTCTATATCCATTAGCTTCTTATCTTTCTTATCATAAACTTTCCTCTGTTTATTCTTCTTTTGTCAATTCCATTTTGCATCATTCTGAACAACGAACATATACAAAATCCAAAAAGTCTAAAGAATGGTGTACAACCATGGATAAGGAGTTGAGTTCTCTAGAACGCTTGAATACTTGGGATCTTTGTTCATTACTAGCACGAAAAGTCACAGTTGGTTGTAAATGGGTTTTTAAATTCAATGTTCATGCTGATGGTAGTCTAGAGAGATATAAGGCTAGATTAGTAGCTAAGGGCTACACACACCAAGAGGATATTGACTATGTGGATACTTTTTCACCTATTGCAAGTTACAGTCAAGATGATTTTTGCTCTAGCAGCTAAGAAAAATTGGTTTCTTCACCAACTTGACATTTCCAATGCTTTTCTTAATGGGGACATATCAAAAGAAATCTACATGGATTTACCACTAGGTTATGCATTACGACAGAGAGACTTACCTGTCAATGCTACTTTGAAACTGAAGAAATCCATATATGGTCTGAAGCAAGCTTCAAGACAATGGTTACTAAAGTTTTCAACAACTCTTTCTCAACTTGGATTTCACAAAATTAATGGTGATCACATTCTCTTTTATCAAGCCAGTGATTCTAATATTACTTTCATACTTGTGTATGTTAATGACATAATAATAGCTAGCACTAGTGAGTCTGTTGTTTCTGGTTTTATTCATGATTTGCAGAGTCATTTCAAGTTTCATAATTTGGGGGAACCAAAATACTTCCTTGGTTTAGAAATTGCAAGATCGGCAAAATGCATTAGCATTTTCCAAGACATATGTTTTGGAACTTCTCCAGGATTCATGACTCATGGGAAGCAAACCATCTTCAGTACCAATGGATCCCAATAATAAATTGGCTGCTGAATCTGGTACTTTGCTTCCTGATGCATAATTGTATAGCAGATTGGTTGCAAAGCTTATGTACCTCACCATCACTCGTCTTGACATAAGTTTCTCAGTCAACAAATTATGTCAATACTCTTCTTCACCTCGTACATCTCATCTACAGGTTGCCCATTCGTGTGTTGCACTATCTGAAAGGCACCATAAGACAGGGTTTATTATATTCCACTGATCATGATTGTCAGATTAAAGCATTCAGTGACTCTGATTGGGCTCAGTGTCCTGATACAAGGCGCTCAGTTACAGGTTCATGCATTTTTCTAGGTGACTCTCTCATTTCTTAGAAAACCAGAAAACAACACGGTTGTTTCAAAATCCTCTACAGAGGCAGAGTACATAACATTGTCTGATACTTCTGATAGCATTGTCTTGTTATCCCGAATGCTAGAAGAGCTGGGAGTTGCTTCCCCAAACATATAGGTCTCATATTGTGACAGCACTGCAACATTACATATTGTTAGGAATCATGTTTATCACGAAAGAACGAAACACATAGAAGCTCGGTGTCATTCGGTTAGAGAAAAGATAGAGACTGAATTGCTTAAGACTCTTCATGTCACTTCCAAGAATCAGTTGGCCGAAGCAATGACAAAACCTCTTTACCCCCACTTTGTTTCATGATCTAATGTCCAAGATGGGTCTTTTAAACATTTTGATACCATCTTGAGGGGGACTATCAAGTATATTATTGTTAATTAGTAGTTAGAATAATTAGTTAAAGGTTAATTGTCACTATATATATACTCTAATGTATATTTCATTAATCAATAAGAGAAATACTTTACTTTCACTAATAACTTGCGCGATTAATATGTCTAAAGAATGGGAAAATCTGAGTCCTCTCACAAAAACAGCAAAGCAAAAGCATAGGCTTAGAAACAAGATCTATCATGTAATAGAGAGATTTGAAAAGACTACAAAAGAAGAAGCAAAAAAAAAAAATACAGCAGCTTGTTAAACCATATCTAATAAAAGAAAAAGTGTATCATGAATCGAAATGAACATCAAGATCCAATAAAAAAGGCAAGTTGCACTAGGAGCAATATGAAAGATAGAGAGAGGAGGTGGGCTATACACTTCCATTTGATTATGTCAAAACTTCAAATCCAACATGCAGCTTTGAGATCCATATGGTAAATTATCTTTTGTGTATCTTCTCAAAAGTCTCATGAGAAACATTGTTATAGAAGTTTTTCAGCAGAACATTCTAATCAAAATGCACAATTTATAGCAAATGATGCTAATGTAGCCTGCCAACACTACATCAGAAACATAGCACTATACAGGAAAGCTTTTATGAGAACCAATATGTTTCGAATATGAAAATCATTTCTAAAACCCATTATAAATGTGAGATAACAAAATAGAAAATTTCACAATTCAAAAACGGACTTCACTTCTACAAAATGATTCATCAAGAACATTTCAGTGGATTATTTTCTGAAAATCATAACTATGATTTTTTAATTAAGTCTTTCCATGCGAGAGCACTCAGATTTGCCTTTTCTTAGACAAGTTAAAGGGAAAAAAAATCTACCTTCATGGCTGCTAATAAGTACGAAAGATAATTTTTTCTATTTTTATAGTCTCGCCATGTTAAAAAAAATGTTACAACTCGTTTACTAACCTTCAGAATCATCATAAACTCTCGAAAAAAAAATCGCATGCTTAATCGTTTAAGAGAAGGAGAAGAAGAATAAGGGGAGAATTAGATACGATTGGAAACGATGTCGTTTGTTTAGCTGATAAAACTATTCAAAAACTACGTATGATTTCTAAGCTTAAACCTTGATTTTTATGATGCGCTATCTCACTCATTGAAAGTTAACTATTTAAGTAACACCGTTAAGAAACTTATATGAATATCCACATTATGATTTGTTTGGGTATGTTTTAGCTGAAAAATTAACTTAAATATTGTTTTGCACAGTGTCTAAATTCATGAATGATTTGCATATTTTTCGAATAATTCAAGTACGTAGATCCGTCTGCTTATTTTCCGTCTTTGCGCTATAGAGAATGCGAATGTCTGAATGTGTGCACAAGTATTATGTTAAATATGTCAATTCTATATAGAACACGTTGAACTAACTTTGGAGCTTGTGTAAACCCTCTAAAATCCAGAGAAGGCTGAATAGTTTATTATGTAAAGGAAAATCTTCCGCCCGCAAACCCCGTAACCCTAATGTCTGGAGCATACTATATGTGATTGTAAAACCCATCTCAAACCGGAATAGCGATCGTCTTTCTTCAAAGAGTCATCAATAATGACATTATTGCCTGTGAAATTGACATAGAGATTTAAAATAGACTAATTTAACATTATTAATTTGAAAAATATAGAAAATAGCAATCTTTTACCAAAAAGTATACATCGGAATTTTTATTTTAATAATTATTTTTATTTATATATCAATATCATTATCCACACACAATTATTTATCATTTATATTTTGCTATTCACTCTTTGCTATTAATCTCTTATATATTAAAAAGGAAGACATTTTTTAAAAAATACCATTTTTGATAAATAATTACATGTCTGTCATTCACAGTGGCGATTCCAGACAACTTTTATAGTGAGGGCATATTTCTTATATTGATAGAAATATGAGGACATATATTTATTTTTAATATATATATATATATATATATATATATATATANTATATATATATATATATACTTTTAGCTAAAATTTTACTAATTTTGAAATATTGTGAGGGTGCACATGCACCCTTTTGCCTTCAAATAGATCCGTTCCAAACTTACACTATCTTTGTATTCAAACACTCATTATGAATCTTAAGAAAATTAATAATAAAAATAAATTATATACTTATAATAACCAAAGAATTTTTTTAAAAGCAAAGTAACAGTTGTAAAACTATATTTTCTAAATTTTTATTTAGTATTTGTATATTCATTTGTGTTTGCAAAAATTTGTAGTCTTTATTAAAAAGAAATATATATATATATATATACATATTATGTTATTATATTTTAAAATTATAATTTACAAGATAATACTTATTTCATACATTGCGCAATACATTAACTGGTATGTTAATATTAACATATAACTATTCACTATTTATATAACAATAAAATATATTCACAAAAAGATTATAAACTACTTTCTCACTAGATTTTTTTTAAAAAATTGACCAATTTTCTCTAGACGTATATTGTTAGTGACTAGTTTTTTTTGTCACGATTGTTAGTGAATAGTTATGACAATATTACCTTTTGATCAGCTGATCATTCAGTAATTAGTTAATTACTCATATGCCAAATGGTGAAGCTTTCTAGGATATGTTCCTCTTTTCATCACGCTGTGATAATCTCTTAAAGCAACTTTATTCGTTTTCGATAATTTTCTCACATGAATCATAGACCTTACTTTAATACGAATCCCGTAGTAGTCAAATAAAATTGATCTAAAAAACCGACTTACGTTTCATTTTTATATGATACGCTTCAAATCAAAGCTATATATATTTTAATCAAAAGAGTATTATTCTGTTATTGGGTGATCAATTTTAAAGAAAAGTTGGATTATAAAAAACGATTTTTTTTGAAGTGGCTAAAAGTCTATTTCTATTTTTATTTTATTTTATTTTAGTAGGGTCCGACTACACTTAGTTAGTTGTGAAAACTCACATAATAAGATATTTTTGGACAACATATTTTATTAGATTAGAAAAAAAAACCCCAAGAAGATAGATGAAATTCTAACAAAAAAAAGTACAAGCCTACGACATGCTCTCAGTAGAAAGGAACTAATTTCTCCTAAACGGAGTAGAACAAGTCTCGAACAGGGACCACATGAACTAGAAAAGAAACATTTTCTACACCGTAAGATAAGTTGACGACCATTAAACCTAGAACATATAAGTGTAACAAGCTAACAAGATTACCCATTACAAAAGAAATAAAAAAACGAACACCACAAAATATAGTTTGGGCTAAGTGCAACACCCCAACCTGATTTCCTAACTGGCCTGACTCACGGCTCGGTTAATCCAGCCGTGACATGCATTTTTAGAGGTTTTCATACTTAGCCAAATTTTAGCCTTTTTCATCTTTTTTAAGTCTTTTCCTTACTTAGTCGATTTTTCATGCATATTTTAAGTGCTTTCAGTTGTCTTAACTTAAAAACATGCATTCATTCGATAGATTTAACGAGTTTAATACAATAAGTCTTACTACATAAGCTATTACATTGCATTAACCCTTTAACATTTAAATCTACCCAAATATTTACAACCATCCATTCCTTCCCTTCCATTGCCTTGATTATGCGAGCTGTCTCACTCCTTAGCTTTACCTGCGTCCACAAAGGAGGCATAAGCAAAACTATTGCTTAGTGAGTAGGGTTTAATCCGCAACACTTAGCCAACTATAAGATTTGTTCCCTTAAACTTTTCATTATAGTTTTACTCAACAGTTCGGATTAGACTGTCATGATCATCTGGATTCACCCAGATGCATCACCAATCTAACCATCAGTTCGACCAGACTTCCCTGACTATCCGGATTCACCCGATTCAGTCACCAGTCTAGTCCAGTACGCTTAAACAGTTCGGCTCACATGGCCATTTCAGTACATTCCGGCTTCATTGCCTTAACAGTTCGTTTTCTAGGCATCATTGCCTTTATCAGTTCATGATTCGGCCTGTTTCATCCGAATCATGCATCTTAGCCACATAGGTTATTTAATCAGTAAACCGGCTTTTACTAGCCTTAGAAAATCACAAAGACAGTCTAACAGTACTACACGCACTCACCTTATCAATTTTTGGATGGATTGACTGGATTGCTTCGGGATTCTGCGGTTTAACGGCAGTTCGGACAGACTGATTTCCTTCTCTCGGCCAACTTCACGAACTGATCTTCCTTGCTCGGACTTTCTCTCTCAATTATCAATTTTATCTCTCTAGAAAAGTTTTCTCGCCCAAAGAGAAGAAATAAGCCGATCAATTCGTTTAAATAGGCGAGATGGCGGTTTTCAGTCGAGCCAACCGCTCCTTCAACCGTCTAATCAAAACGTGCCAGCTCATCGATCTGCGGCATTCTTCAGGAAACCGCTTGGGCGCATGATTTCGCATAACCGCCCACGTTCTGATGCGAGCATCAGTCCGCATAACCGCTCACGTGCGTGTTCTCGTGCACACGCATGGCCCGACAGTCCCAACTGCCGACAGATATAACCGCAATGTCCGAAATCCGACAGTCTCAACTGCCTTGTCCGAATTCGACAAGCTTAACTGCCTTGTCCGGATCCGACAATCCTGTCTTGATCCGACGGTTTTCACCAACCATCCGACCAACTCCACCTACTTCCACCAACTTCCACCAACTTCCACCAACCACGCCACCAATCATCCGACCAACTTCCGAAATTCTTGGAATCAACTCCTTTGACCGGATTTTCACCTGGTTGCATGATTTTAGCTCAATACTTGACTGAACTCATCCAACTACATTCGGATTCCCACTTGATCTGATATAAGACGATAGTCTGATCTTCGATCTTCGATAAGTCTTGATCGATCTTCCCACTTTGGTCCAAAGATGCTTGTCAAGCATCCCAACCATGTTACCCATGCATGGTCTAAGGGGGAATTAGCATCATTCGGTTCAACCCATCCAACCAGTCCAGTGCTCAACTACTCACATCCCCCTATAATACATTAGTGAAAATTTTTGGATTGCCACCAGGATACATTACATGTGTTTGAGGAGTCACTGTCTATTTAATTATTAATTCGAAAAATTAATAATAAATAGACTTAGACTGAAACTCAATCAATGATGCATCCTTTCTCGAATCCAGTTAAGCAACCATGCTTAAACTTAGCATTGTTCTTGAACTGATTCTATACTTAGGCATTTTCCGAAAATTTTTCCAACTTACAGTTTGAACCTCTTTGTTCTCGACTTTCATGTTCTGAACTGGCCATCCCGGCCAGGATTTTGGTTCGCGAGCGCTACAACTCTCCCCCACTTAGGCTTGATTCATCCTCGAATTTTACCTTAGTCTTTCTTAGCCTGAACCACCTTCTGTTTTCCAAACTATTCACCGAACTTAGCCTTCATAAGTTCTGACTAGTCTGTTTGTGGACAACTAGANTGGCTTGCCTTTTCGGTGGTGGTGGCAGACTTTCACTTGCCGGTTTCCCAGTCTGTTGCACCAACTTGGGACAATATGGCTTGATATGTCCCGCTTCACCACAGTAATAGCACACCTTAAGAGTGTTTTCTCTGTTCTGACCAGTTTTCTTTGGATCCTTCTCTGGGCAGTCTTTAACCTGATGGTTAGCGCTTCCGCACCTATGACACGCCCTAGATCCGGACCAACATTCGCCAAAGTGATTCTTCCCACACTTTGAGCATTGCGGCTTCTTTCCTGATCCGCTTGTCTTATCAAACTTCCTCTTTTTACTTCCAGAGTTGTTCACGACCGGACCGTGCACCACATTCACTTCCTTTCCAAGCATTTTTGCTTCTTCCACCATCCCGGCTTCAAGCATTGCAGCTTTCTCGACTAACTGCCCAACGGATGAGTAATTTCGAACCATACACCGGTTCTTAATCTCGATCCTTAATCCCCTCATGAATCTGCGAACCTGGACCTTCTCCTCGTCCAGTTCACGTCCAGCGTATTTCCTTAGACGGTTAAATTCCGCCTCATACTCCCGCACACTCTTTGTGCCTTGGTGCAGTTCCAGGAATGCACCTTCCAAACGGTCAAACGCTTCTTGTGGGAAGTACTTCTCCTTGTACTTCTCCACGAACTTATCCCATGTGTTGATGTGCCTTCTTGCCGAAGCACCCAACCACCATACATGTGCATCTCCCTCTAAGTAATGCACAACAATGTCCTTCTTGAACCCATCTGGACAACGGATGAATTCAAAATTTTGTTCCATCCTTGACACCCAAATATCCGCTTCTATCGGATCCGTTCCTCCAGAGAAGAACTTGGTGCCAAGCTTCTGCATGTGATCCATCACATTCAGATACGAAGGACCGTTCCCAGCTGGAACTCCTTCCTCAACCAGAATGAACCGGTTTTCAACTTCTTCAGCCCGAGGCTGTTCATCATTCTGCGGATTCTGTCCATTCGGACCCGCATTATTACCCACTCCGGGTAATCGTTCTAGCACATGTGCTAGTAACATCAGTACGGCCTCAAGGCCCGTTGGTGCACCACCAACTCCCATGTTCCCAGCAGGAGGAACATTCGCATTTCCCCCAACATTCATGTTTGCCTCAGGGTTCCCAACATTTCCCGTATTCTCGGGTTGGTTCTCGGAGTTCTCATCTCCAGCAGTGGTTTGTTTCCTACCTCGGTTACTTCTTGCCATATGCAAACAGTTTTATCCGTAAGTTAGCCACAAGACTAACTATTCCTCAATCACAATTTGGCAGTGAGAAGTCTTACCGCGGTCAAGGCATAGGAATGATGGATTTCAACCCAAAAACCCAAACAATCCTAGAAACGTAACTGCTTTGATACCAATTTGCAACACCCCAACCTGATTTCCTAAGCCTGACTCACGGCTCGGTTAATCCAGCCGTGACATGCATTCTTAGAGGTTTTCATAATTAGCCGAATTTTAGCCTTTTTCATCTTTTCTAAGTCTTTTCCTTAGTTAGTCGATTTTTCATGCATATTCTAAGTGCTTTCAGTTTTCTTAACTTAAAAACATGCATTCATTCGATAGATTTAACGAGTTTAATACAATAAGTCTTACTACATAAGCTATTACATTGCATTAACCCTTTAACAGTTAAATCTACCCAAATATTTACAACCATCCATTCCTTCCCTTCCATTGCCTTGATTCCGCGAGCTGTGTCACTCCTTAGCTTTACCTGCATCCACAAAGGATGCATAAGCAAAACTATTTCTTAGTGAGTACGGTTTAATCCGCAACACTTAGCCAACTATAAGATTTGTTCCCTTAAACTTTTCATTATAGTTTTACTCAACAGTTCGGATTAGACTGTCATGATCATCTGAATTCACCTAGATGCATCACCAATCTAACCATCAGTTCGACCAGACTGTCCTGACTATCCAGATTCACCCGATTCAATCACCAATCTAGTCCAGTACGCTTAAACAGTTCGGCTCACATGGCCATTTCAGTACATTATGGCTTCATTGCCTTAACAGTTCGTTTTCTAGGCATCATTGCCTTTATCAGTTCATGATTCAGCCTGTTTCATCTGAATCATGCATCTTAGCCACATAGGCTATTTAATCAGTAAACCGGCTTTTACTAGCCTTAGATAACCACAAAGAAAGTCTAACAGTACTACATGCACTCACCTTATTAATTTTTGGATGGATTGACTGGATTGCTTCGGGATTCTGCGGTTTAACGGCAGTTCGGACTGACTGATTTCCTTCTCTCGGCCAACTTCACGAACTGATCCTCCTTGCTTGGACTTTCTCTCTCAATACTCAACTTTATCTCTCTAGAAAAGTTTTCTCGCGCAAAGAGAAGAAATGAGCCGATCAATTCGTTTAAATAGGCGAGATGGCGGTTTTCAGTCGAGCCAACCGCTCCTTCAACCGTCCAATCAAAACGTGCCAGCTCATCAATCCGCGACATTCTTCAGAAAACCGCTTGGGCGCATGATTTCGCATAACCGCCCACGTTCTGATGCGAGCATCAGTCCGCATAACCGCTCACGCGCGTGTTCTCGCGCACACGCATGGCCCGACAGTCCCAACTGCCGACAGACATAACCGCCATATCCGAAATCCGACAGTCTCAACTGCCTTGTCCGAATCCAACAAGCTTAATTGCCTTGTCCGGATCCGACCATCCTGTCTTGATCCGACGATTTTCACCAACCATCCGACCAACTCCACCTACTTCCACCAA
>OVBE01002920.1:0-28739 GCA_900406425.1 Iberis pinnata | reverse complement strand
ATGTGTCTTATCCATATATTATTTGCATCAATTAATAAAAAAGAACAAAGAAAATGTGGCTCAAAAAATATTAATGGGACCCAAATTTTTTGGTTCAACATGTTGAATAAATTTAACCATGTTTAATCCACCTATACAAAAAAAAAATTTCAACACCCTTATTGTGGGGATTCAACAGTTGAATCATTTATTCAACACCTCCATTGTAAGTGGTCTTAGATAATCAAATTAACCACTAAGATCTTTTATATACAGCTTTTTGAATGTGTTGGCGCTTTCGAAGATATTGAAAAAGTATAATAAGGTTAAATTGGTTGAAGATGATATTTATATTTTAATTATATTTTGTTCCTTTTTGACTAAAATGTATTGGACGAAATACTCTTATAGGTAACTTCGAGGGATGCGTCCTACGTGAATATGGTTGATAAATCTTGCCTTGGAAGCTCTGGTGAAGTAAGCTTAATCAGTTAACCAAAAACTACAATATTAACAACTTTAATCTTCCTGATCTGTTTATCCCAATACTGATATATCATATATCTTTGTCATAGGTTATGAGACTCATGGAACATGTCGAAGCTATTTTCATAAAGCATTATACTAATGGTAACAGAACAAAAGGAATGAACATCTTGCGACCAAAAGTAAAAAGAGAGAGACACCGACTCACGATTTCCACAGGTAGAATCATACTAGTACTTAGTCTCAATGTTCCACTGTGATTTTCAACTTCTTCTTCGTGCTTTGAGAAATAATGTTACAGGTTTCTTGGGTGGATGCATGTTCTCTCTCATAGTTTCTCTTGTGGCTATACTACGCACCCGAACCATTTTACAAATTGAAGGCCAAAACCAATACATGAATACAATGTTCCCTCTTTATAGGTAAGCGCCTAATGCTTCACTCACTTATTTGTGTTTATATACATAACGTCTCNTTTCCTCTTTTTTTTTTTTTTTTTGTCAACTCTCGATGTTGCATCTAAAATGTTGTTTATTTCCATATTTGTATTTAACGCCGAGATATTACTTCTATATACAATTTTGCTCGTTTTTGAATTTATAAAAGTATTCATATACTTTTTTCTCAAAAACAACAACATTAATTTTTCCTCAAAAAATACAAAAACAAATTTTTACACCAAAAACACAGAAACAAATTTTTCTGCAAAAAACGCAGAAACCATAAAGCAGTTTTTTTATACAAAAAATGTGTTAGCTTTTTTCACCAAAAACGCTAACACATACTTTTCCGCAAAAAAAAAAAAAACACTAAAACCCAAAAAAACACGAAAAAATGTTTTCTAGCAAAAAATACGGAAAAGCGCGAAAACATATTTGTTTCCCAAAAACGCAGAAACGGGGTTTCCGCCAAAATGTAGAAACAAATTTTAGCGCCAAGAAATTGGAAACAAGTATTTCTGCCAAAAATTAGGAAACATGTTTTGTTTTTTCAAAAATTAGGAAACATGTTTTGTTTTTTCAAAAATGCGGAAACACATTTATATGCAAAAAACTCATTTTTTTGCGTTTTTAGAGAAACAATCCGTTTTCGCGTTTTTGACAAAAAACCCATTTCCGTGTTTTTGGCGAAAATTATGTTTCTACGTTTTTGACGGGAAAACCCGTCTTAGTATTTTTGGCAGAAAAATCGATTCTGCATTTTTTGGCGGGAAAACCCTTTTTCATGTTTTTGGCGAAAAAACTTGTTTCCACGTTTTTGGTGGAAAAACCAGCCTCCATGTTTTGGCGGAAAAATCCGATTACGCGTTTTTAAGAAAATGCTTTTATGTGTTTTTGATAAAAATACGTGTTTCCGCATTTTTGACGGAAAAACATATTTCCACGATGGCCAAAAAGCCCATTTCCACATTTTTGACTGAAAAAGATGTTTTCCATTTTTTGCTAGAAAAACGGGTTTCCGCAATTTTTGGCGGAAAAAATGTTTTTTTCATGGTTTTTACAAGAAAACGTGTTTCTTAAATGTTTTGCGGAAACACTTTCCCTATTTTTGGTAGATGGTGGAAAAATTATTTTTCTCCTAATTTCTTTTTTTTACACATTTGAGATGTTGAATTTGAACTCACTTTTTAGCATCTCAAATATCTAGATGTTTTGTTTTTTTTGCATCTTGATATTTATATGCTGCATCTAGATATTGATTTTAAAGTGACCAAACCAATTTTTTTTTTTGAGCATCCAAATGCAGCATATACATTTGGGGTGTTTGGTGTTTTTGATTTTTTAAAAGTTTAAGTTAAATCGAGATATTATAGGTTTAGTTTTGAAAGATGTACTTCATTAATTTAGGGTTTTGAGTTAGATCACATATCAATTAAACTAAAAAAAAAGTGAGTTTCGAAAGAATAATACAAATAAAAAGATATCATTGTGAATATATAGGTTTAAAATTTATGTCTATTTATACAAGTTCAAGATGGTTCAAATAAGTGAGTATATTTTTGTGGTCTCCATCAATCTATGCATTATTTTTTATCTTCGCATTTTCTCTATTCTTCCCACCACATCGATATTTCTCTATTGTGGTCTCCATCAATACTGACTTATTTACAATTAAATCATTAGATCTTTCCATTAATTTCTTCAGACGAGTTAGATCTTTGACGAATATAATCCGGGTTTTGAGATGGTGATATATTCAGTAGCAATACTGTCACACAAATATTTTAATGAAATATAAAGGCAGAATTGTTGATAGTTTAGCTGAACTATCTACTTTCCAATGGCTTAGGCCAAATTCTGAATTTCAATAAAATACTTGTGTGAAACTTTTAGTATTGGGCTTTAGCACAATGTCAAAGTCAAATTGGTATTTCTTTAGTAGTTAAATTCTCTTTCATATATGTGTCATTTTAGACATAACATTCTTTCTATTCGACATGTGCTTTTTTTAACAAAGATAAACTGTCTTTAACTACGAATTCTTATTCTTTCCTCTTATATGCATAACTCTTTTGCCAATATTGGAACTATTTTCTTTTTATCATTAGAAATCACATATTTTATGTGGTTTCTTCAAAAGAGAATGGCCATAGATGCTCTGCTCCTTCCCTATTTGAGTCAAACATAGTGGGCACAACAAGGCTATCATACACCATATCATAAGGATACATTCCAAAACTCACTTAAAAGCTATTATTGTATGCAAACTTGGCTAACTACAAGTAACTTACCCACTCCAAATTCCAGAGTTATACTTTGAGTCATGGTCATACACAATACTAGCAAGTCCTTCATGTAATCATAATATCCCTCAAACGTACCTTTTAACCAACACTTTAATTATCTTTTTGTGTAATATATATATCCAAAAAGTGAGAAAACTTGTTCAATATGTTCTAATAACCCAAATCAAATGCTTCTTATTCACCGTAGGTATTTCATCCTAGAATCCCATCATTATTATGTTTTACCTTAACCATCTAATAGGTCGGACATCCAACAACTAACCTAGCCACATTTCTCTTCGTTATTACCCAGTGGTAGTAATTTTCAAGTCTCGATATATCTTTTATAGACCGCTAATGAATCAAGAACTTAAACGGATGTACATACTTGAAAATTTATTCTTGAAGTTCCTTATCATTTGGAATACACACTTGACCATTCACTAGAATGATCCAATTGCTTGAAGTCTGATACTCAGACTTCTCATTCTTAGATGCTTTAAAAAAATTATCATCATTGTCTTTAGCCAGTTGAAATTTTGTCAAGAGTTCGACTTTAAAACAATTCTCAAACTCAAAGGTTCTAACTCGACAGTCAAGACACAAAGTAGAAAAGTCTCAACCATGTAAATTAACCTTCCCATGTGCTTTTTTGAAGCTGAATCCACTCTTTTCCAACTTAAAGCATTAACAACAAAATTACCTCCACCTAGATGATAAACAATACCTAGGTTATAATCCAAAACCATTTTCATCAATCTTCTCTCTCCCGGGTTTAATTTCGATCGAGTGAATATATATTTCAAACTTTTATGATCTGTGAATAAGCAATACCTAAGTCATAATTTGCATCCATTGCCTCTCCCTCAGTTTCTATTTTGCCGAGTGAATATTTTACATATATTTTATGATCCATGAATACTTGGACTTTCCTACCATAAAAATAAGATCTCCAAATATTGAAAGCAAACACCATGACGGCCACTTTTCATTAGGTGCATCAATATGAAATCCATTCTAACTCGTGATGTGTTCGTGTCCACTACATAAAGTTATTTTTAACTTAGGCAGAAAACATGAGTACTAGTAAGCATGTCCTTAAGCTTATAGGAAACATCTTTGACATTTTCCATACCAAACACATGAGACATCCTTCCCAATCAATCATGTCAGTGGTTGAGTCATGCTCGCAAATCCCTTGAAAAACCATATGAGTATGCAGCCAATCCAAAGAAAATCCTTATTTTTTTAGGCATTCACATGTCTTGGCTCGTTCACAATAGCTTATGATCATGTATGGGTCAACGAAAACTCCTTTATCTCAGACCATATGTCCAAGGAATCTAATTTCCCTTTGCTAAGAGCTAGATTTATTGAGCTTGGAAAAAAGCTTGGGTTTCCCTCAGCCTACTCCTCGTAAGGTGATTGTGATGATCCTATTCGTTCTTAGAGTACATCAAGATTTAATCTATAAAGATTATCATGAACACTTCCATGCGGTCTCTAAATTTATTAGGCTATGGTCACACAATCACCTCACTCTTTCGGTTCGGTCAGACTTGGGTTTTGACACCTCTTAGAAGACTTGACCAGATTGCATATACTTGATTGTCGGATCACACAATAAAACTTTCCTTTCAAGTCTCGGACTTAATTTTCTCTCTCTCTCTCTCTCATGCACTTTTCTCTCTACGAATGTTTAAATAATGTGGAAAAGATCAAATGAACATAATTCTTGTATGATCATGTATGATCGGATTGACACTCATATGAATCGTAGAGAGACTATCAGAGTTGAGTGGTATCGGTTCCGTAATAGTGATTTCAAACAAGGCAAGCAGATTTTGTAACCAAAGTAATTCTTGTACCGTGTCGAACATCACCCTGTATTAAGCCTCTATCGAAGAGCGAGAGAAGGTATGTTGTTTACGTGTCTTCCAGGAAACAGGAGAATTGCCAAGTTGTATGAGCCATACCGTTAATGATTGTCGAGTTAAGGGACATATGACCTAGTTGAAGTCTATCCAAGCCGTGAGACGTAGTGGTTGACCGGAGCGGAAGAGAATGCCTTGGCCAGGATGCTATTTCAAGTACGGAACACAACACCGCTTCCTAATGGCCTTGCTTCAGATTAGACATAAATTGGGACAAGATGTGGATGGCATATGACAGTTCAGGTCTCGTAACATCTAGGTAAATCAATCTTCCCACGAGTCTACGATAGAGAGTAGGATCACGGAGTGCAGGACCATTTGCTAAGGAGAGTTGATGGTTTTGGTCCATCAGGAAGGCGACATGGCGTGCATCTTGTAAACCAACTTCGATAATGATATCAATGATGTATTTTCGCTGAGATAAGTAGATTCCAGAAGAGTTTCGGGCCACTTCAAGTCCCAAGAAATACTTAAGAGGACCTAAATCCTTCATGTGAAAACATTGGTGGAGGTAAGTCTTGAAAGATGAGATTAAAACAGGAGAACTACTAGAGATTATAAGGTCCTCAACATTGACCAGAAGATGAAGTTCCTGTCTATTTTTCTTGCAAGTAAAGAGTGAATAATCAGGCCAAAACTGTTGAAATTCGTAATTCTGTAAAGTTTTGGCAAGCTTAGCAAACCAATATCGCGGATTTTGGCATAAACCACAAAGTGATTTGCGTAAGAGGAAAACCTTTGTCTTATCATCTGTTATGAATCCCGGAGGTAAGCGCATATAGACTTCTTCTTGTAAATCCTCATGTGAGAATGCATTATGCACATCAATCTGACGAATCTCCCAATTTCGTGAGACAAAAATTTGTAGAAAACACCGAATTGTAGTCATCTTGACTACGAGAGCAAAAGTATATGTAAAATCATCATCTTTTGTTTGATGATTTCCAAACATAACCAATCGAGCCTTATACCTCTTTAGGGAACCATCAGATTTATATTTGATGCAATACACCCATTTACAGCCAAGACCTTTCTTGCCTAAAGGCAAAGTCTAATTATCTTCTAAAACCATGATTTCCTTCTTCATTGCTATATGAATAATGTTGTGGAACATTGACAGAAGAAATAGCTGCAAGATAATGTTGATGTGTAGGAGAAAATCGATGACAATATGTACAATCCTCAAGAGGAAAGGAAGACATGGCATGCGTGGTGCTTGCAACGAAATCCTTAAGTCTTATGGAACGAGTCTTCTATTTGTGTCTACGACCAAGCACATCAGGTGCAACGGGTTGTTCATGTTTGTCGTGTGGTACAACAAGCGCATAAGGGGGACCTCTAGTTGAGCTGCATCATCAACAATAACTGCATCATCAACAATGACTACATCATCAACTTGTATAACTGGTGCGATTGGTTCAGGATGTGGATCATTGGGTGGAGGTAGAGGTGCTTGTGTTATCGGTTGCAGGTCTGCTCAAATAATGTCATCTAAATCATCCAACAGAGGAACAAATGCCGAAGGTACAATATTGACTCAACCGATGGTGGTGATTTGCAAGGGAACTCAGATGCAACAAAAATCACATCCCGTGATACAAACACAGTTCCTGTTTCAATTTCACACAGAGACACCATCCCTTTTTACCGTTTGGGTAACCCAAAAAGACACATTTGCGAGAACAAGATGCAAATTTATCACCATTGTGTCATTGATTATGAGTATAACAAAGAAACCCGATAATGCGAATATGTTGCAAAGGATGAGACCGTGGATAAAACATTTGAAACGGTGTTTTGCCATCAATAATTCAAGTCGGAGTCCAGTTTATTAAGTAACCAGCATCGAGAATACAATAAAACCAAAATTCAATTGGTAAGTTTGATTCGAAACGAAGAGCACAAATAACATGAAGAATATGTCGATGCTTGCGTTCAGCACAGCCGTTATTTTGGGGTGTCCCAACACATGAAGTTTCATGAATAACTCCTAAATCATTGAAGTATTCTGTTAAACATATAAACTCACTACCATCGCCACTTCCGAGAATTATGAGTTTTGCTTCAAACTGGCGTTCTATCATAGCAAAGAACTGTCTTTTTTATTGGCGCAACTTGTTTATTCGGTAGAACATAAATCCACAATTCTCTAGTATAATCATCAAGAAGAGTAAGAAAATATTTAGTTCCACATAGAGCATGTGTCTGATAAGGACCCCATAAGTCATAATGAACTAAATCAAAAGCCTTTATAGTCTTATTCAAACTAATTGGAAAAACATCTCGTGATTGTTTTGCTCGAATACAAACATCACAGACCGCATTGTCTAAAACATCACATGACAAAAAATCAGAAATTGGCAAAAGACTCAATGCTCGCGGAGATGGATGTCCCATACGGAAATTCCAGACTTATCGAGACACTTGTTCCCTACTTGTTGTCATCACCAAAGCAACATTAATACACCGAAAGAAATAAAGACCACTTATTTGCTCATCCGCTCCAATCAGCGTCTTGGTAATATGGTCCTGAATAATACAAAGCATATCATTAATCTGAAAACACAGCAATTTTCCTGCGTCAACTACGATACACATATCAAGTGATAGTGTAAGCCATCAACAAATAGCACATTCTGTAAGCAGATATTGTTGTCTAGGTGGACTATGCCACTTTGTGTTGAATTAATAAACTGACCATTTGGAAGTTTTATGCGTATATGAGGAATAAACCGAAGATTCATAAGAATCTCAAGAGATCATGTCATATGATTGGTCGCTCTAGTGTCAATGATCCAAGATTTAGAAAGAAATGTACCTGAGAGACGTGTGGAAGACGATTATTTCCGTTCATTTGACAAGAAAACTAGAGTGGTCCATTGATCTTCATTTAGCCCGCTGAAACCAATATCTGTAGACGAGGAAGCATAAATGTGATTGGCAGTGATCATCGCATGAGCCTGAACGTTTGATTTGGGTTGTGATCGAGAGTGTCCGAATGGTTGAGAATGTGAAGTAGCAGACTGGCCTTTGCCACGCGGACGATTCCCCCACCAAGGTGGATATCCAATTTGCATGAAACATTGGTCAGATAAATGACCAGTCCGACCACAACTAGAATAGAGGAGTGATTTGTCGCAAGAATCTGGCAAAGCAACGTATTTGGAATGAGATTGAGTTGCGAAACTTACCCCATTTGTTTGTTCTAAAAATTGGAGGCTGAGAATCCGAGAGTCTTCTTCTTGGATTAGAGCATTGTTAACATCCTCGATCGATGGAAAAGGAACATGAGAAAGCAGAGATGACCTAATGTGAGTGTAGGTGTCATCCAGGCCACAGAGAAATTCATGGACACAATCTTCTTAACGTTCTTTTTTAAGAGAACAATTTAAATCACAGGTGCACAAATCACATGTGCATTTCTTTGGCTATATGTTACCCATAAGAGTAGTCCACAATTTGTTTTAAGGATCCAAAATAGTTGTCGATAGATTGACCTTTCTATCGTGAGGTTGCAATCTCTATTTTGATTTGTTGTATTTTCGAACCATTCTTGACCGAGAATCTCTTTCAAATGTGGTCCCACAAGTCCCGTGCAATGCTAATATGTGAAATATTGGATCTTACACTAGGTTCAATAGTTAACTTGATTCAGGAGATGACCAAGGTATTGTTGGTCCACCAATCTTCAAAATCTCTTGATGTTTCACTTGGTTTCGGGATTGCCCCATCCACAAAACCAAACTTCTTTCGAGCTTTGAGTGCAAGATGAAGGGTAGAAGCCCATTCATCATAGTTTGGTCCTCGAAGTAAAGGTTGAGAGTTGATACTTCCAAGATTGTCACTTGAACTCAAATTTTAGGGTGAAATGGGTTTTTCTTTGCACTACCACATGTTCCACTCTGTTTGCCATGTCTTCTTTAGAGTCCGAATTTGTTGAAGAAAAAGAAGAAACCAAAGAAAATAAGAGACAAAGGAGACGTGTATGAAGTGGTGGATGCGGTAGAAACAAAGAAAAGAAAAACCCTAGTAGGGATTTGATACCATGTCAGAAACATTATGAATAGAAATTGTTTCCTTAATCTTTACAGAATCAATTTAAAAATATATATACGAGAACTACAAAATGTAAATAACTGAAAATACATGTCTATATATCATAATATAGATGAATCCCAACCAAATATCTAAAGATTTTGGCTTCGCAGAATAAATGTAGTACACTATGAAAAACTCGAGCAATCGATTTTTTCATGATTTAGCTCGGTTTTTCAGTTCGATCAGTCACTTCTTTTGACGTAACTTAGTTCTAGACTAATTGTCCCACACATTTGGATCTCCGTTGCCGAATGTACCCATTTCTTCGCCTAGCTATTAGCTTCATCCAACAAACTTCCCAACTTTTAGCTTACTTGGCCATAAATTTCAAACCACCCGAGCCATCCATCCAATTTTACGAACACATGTGTTACATTTTACTCCAATATATTACTGCAAAATGGAGAAACTCCAAAATAGAACAAGAAATAGAGATATGTATAATTTTACTCTATTTATGGAGTAATCTTATCTTTTACTCCATTTTAGAATTGAAAATAAAGTGTGGTTGGAAAGTATTTTACTACCGTCTCCTTTAAAATAGAAAATGAAATAGGTTTGGAATTTCTCTTATGAATTTATATAAGCATGTAAATAATTTTATTATCACATTTTTTTGGCATTTGCAGCTTGTTCGGATTCATCGTGTTACACATGAGTATGTATGCTGCTAATATTTACTTTTGGAGGCGGTATCGAGTAAACTATTCCTTCATATTTGGATTCAAACAAGGAACTGAACTTGGCTACAAACAAGTTCTCTTTGTGGCATTCACCATTGGCGTGCTTGCTCTTCTTTGTATCCTAGCCAATCTTGACATGGAGGTTGACCCCAAAACCAAAGATTATCAAGTATTCACCGAACTTCTTCCTCTTTTCCTTCTCATTTTAAGTCATTAACCACTACTTCTTGCTCCTTGACTCTTTAAATGATAATTGCATCATAATTAACTTTGTCATGTAAATCAGGCTATGTTCATTGTTTTAGTCGTGCCATTCAACATCTTCTACCGATCAAGCCGCTTCTTCTTCCTCACTTGCCTATTTCACATCCTTGGTGTTCTCCTTTACAAGGTAGAACATTGACCTTTCAATAGCTCACCGTGATTAACGAACATATTACTAATGCTGTCTTCATGTAGGTTACATTTTCCGATTTCTTCTTGGCAGATCAATTATGTAGCGAAGCACAAGCACTTCGAAGTATAGAGTTTTACATATACTATTACCGTTGGGGAGACTTCAAACAAAGACAAAACACTTGTGGAGAGTCACAAGTATTTAACACTTTCCTGTTCATTATTGCAGCCTTCCCATTCGCCGCCCGCTTCCTTCAGGTACCTAGAAATTCAATAATTCATTTATTATTAAATAACAAAAATTTTGTTGACACCTAATGTTTTTTTAGTGCATGAGGCGAGTGTTTGAAGAGAAAAACATAGAACAACGGTATAATGGTTTCAAGTACTTTTTGATAGTAGTTGCTGTTTGCTTAGGGATGGCTTATGAAGTTGACCACCAAAAAGATCGTCAATTTATTTGGAGATGGTTAGGCAGTATTACTTCCGCTATGGCTGTGGTTTTCTGCACATCTTGGGACTTGGTCTATGACTGGGGACTTCTTAACCGGACATCTAAGAACCCATGGTTGCGTGATAAATTACTCGTACCATACAAGGAAGTCTACTTCGTTGCAATGGTGAGAGCTTTATAACGTTAGTATGGATGTTATGACACTGGATTTTTCAGACTAGTTGTCCACGTGTCATTCTAGGACAAGACCGCAACATCCCTACATTGATCTCTTAAAGTTGCAGCTAAAAATGTTAATTAAATTATAAAAATAACAAAATGCAGATCTTGAATGTGGTGCTGAGATTTTCATGGATGCAGACGGTTCTAGATTTCAAATTCGAATCAATGCACACACAAATTGTGATTGCCTCGTCGCAAGTCTTGAGACCATTCGTCGTGGAATATGGAACTTCTTTAGGTTATTTCTACTAAACATTAATTTAATTTTGTTTATTGTATATAGCCACTTTACGTTTAAGTTCAATTTTGATGAAACTATACATTGATTTGGCCGTGAAAAAACAGGTTAGAGAACGAACATTTAAATAATGTGGGGAAGTACAGAGATTTCAAGACAATTTCATTACCATTCAACTACGATGAGGACCAATAAATCAATGTTTGCTAAACAGATCTTAACCATCCTTACTTTCCCATGATATGGTAATCTAATCGTCTTTAAAGGATTGGTCAGCAAAATTCAGTAGTGATACTCGTAAATTTGTAATTTTTTCGTAAGTCTATGATTATATTTGCATGACCCATCACCTATGTAATGTATCGACTCGTCATGTGTATATTAACTGAAAAGATCAAGAAGGGGGTGACCAACCCACAAAAAAATGTTTGTATCAATTGGAATACCTTTCATAAAAAGGAAAAACGAGACATTGCAAAGTGAGATTCATGTTAGATTAAGCTTGAAAGAAAAGAAAATAAAAAAGAAACTTGAGATGCAAATTATCATATTTAAAAAAGAAAGATTTAAGTTTATCTTTTAGGATTTATATAATAGATAATTGATTAAGAATCCTTATAGCTTTACGAGTTGTCTAAAATTATATATAGAGACTTTGTTTAGGAAAGCAATAAACGAAAATATATAGACAGAGAGTCAAAGAGATTAAGAGAGACTTTGAGAGATATTAAGTTTGAAAGATATCTTAACAAGAATAAAGTTTCTTGATCTTAAGCATTCCTATTGTTCTTGGTTCAATAATTGGTATCAGAGCATTAAACTTATGAATCATGAAAGATAGTAGACGTAGTGATGCCACCAAACACGAAGACCAATGTTCCATCTTTGATACAATTTCCCATGCTCAAGGAAACAAACTACATTGTAAGGACTATGCCTAAGAAGGTGGCGCTGAGGGTGAACAACGTCTGGGAGTCGATAGAACCAGGAATAAGATATTGAGAAAAAGACCTAGCAAAGACATTGATATTCCAATCAATATGTGATTCATTTATTATACAAGCCGATGATCTCAAAACATCTAAACAAATATGGAAAGATATCAAAACCAAACACATCGGAGCCGAAAGAGATAAAGAAGCAAAACTACATACTCTTACAACAAAATTCGACAGACTGAAGATGAAAAAGACATAGACTATTGCTCTCTTTGCAGGAAGATTGTCGTAGATATCGACAAAATCAGTTGCTCTAGGTGAGAGCATTGATGAATCGAAGGTAGTTAAGAAGTTTCTTAATAGTTTACCTAGGAAGAAGTATATCCACATAATCGCAGCTCTTAAACAAGTCATAGATCTCAAAATAACTAGTTTTGAAGATATCGTTGGTAGGCTCAAGGCATACGAAGAGAGGATCGATGCCGAAGAACAAGATAGTCAAGAGGAACAATTGAAACTCTTGTACGTGAATAATGATTCAAATCAAAATCGAGAGATCTACAACGAAGGAAGAGGAAGAGGACAAGGAGGTCAATTCTTTAGTAGAGGAAGAGGAAGATGAAGGTTCAACAGTCAACAAGGAGGAAGAGATAAGTCAAAAATTATATGCTTTAAATGCGATAAACGTGGATATTATGCATCTACATGTCCATACATGTTACTTAAGCTGCAAGAGGCACACGAAAGCAAAGGAGACGATACTCAAGATGCATATGAGTTAATCATGCACAAAGTTGTTTTCGTCAGTGAGAAAAACGTCTCTCCATACAAGTTCGAGACTCACTCACTTGAAAAAATGTATAGTACCTAGACAATGGCGCACACAACTACATGACAGGAAATCTCGCTTACTTTTCTAGATTAGATGAAAGAATAACAGGAAAAGTAAAGCTAAGAGATGATTCAAGAATCGACAGTAAAGAAAAAGATTTGTCCTTTTCATAAGTAAATATAGAGATAAAAAAAATTATAGTCGATTTCTACTATATCTCTGACTTGAAAAGCAACATCATCAGCTTAGAAAAGATATAGAATAAGGAAGAGAGATTCGCATGAAAGAAGATAACATGTTTATGTATGATAGAGATAGTAAACTTTTTGTGAAAGCAAAAAGATCGAAAAATCGAAAAATGCTCTCATATGGTATTTCTCAAAAGCTTGTTTTTACATTATGGTAGTTTTGAAAATTATCCCTTTTAAAAATATTATATACAGAATTCCTACTTTAGAAATATATTATTTTGTTACCAGACCTACTTTATTATAACCAAAATTGTTTTTAGTTATAATTTAATTTGATTCTCGAATTGCATAAAAATTAAAATTTCTTTCTATATAAAATATTTAGTGATGGCTAAATTTTATGATGCATAAAAGTAATTAATAATTTTTCTGATTAAATCATCTGTTCTTTTTATAGTATTTCTATAAAATCATATGCAACGAAAATTAGTGGACGATTTATTGTAGTATAAGTACAATCAATTTTTTTTATAACAAATAGCTAGATTTAAAATATGAGGCAAACTGCAAAAAATTCTAAAATTTTTCTATCAGAATCATGTTGACATTTAAAAATCATAACAAATGCATCTTGTACCTGCTTGAATTTGGATGAATATAAAGCAATAAGAATTAATTTTAAAGCAACGATTGAATAACAAACTCTAGATTTAGCTATTTGTTCATGAAAATAATAAGCTATTTCAAAGCAATTAAAATACGAAGATTTTTAAAATGCTTTATGATTTGAATAACATTGTATTTTAAAATCTAATTCAAAATATTTCGTTGAATAAAACAAGATTTTCAACTGTATTAATGAACATATTTCAAATACAAGAACCAATGACACCATATTTTAAATTAAAAATTAAAATGAACTACTGAATAATACAAAATATAAATATAATGAAATTCAATTATATATATGTATATGTCTTTCTATACACTCCCGGTATATTTGCATATGATCATCTATTTTACATTTTTAATCACACTAGGATTGAGTTTACAGATGCTTTTTAAAAAAAATTATTTGTTTAAGAGCACAAATTGACCCACGAGTTTAACTATACTACAACTGGGTATAACAAGTTTTCAGAAGATGCGTTAGCACAACATCCTTATACACGACGCCGAAATAACCTTCAACATATGGTTTTTGCCTACTGTAAAACTTTTAATGATAATTCATTCGGACTCTAGTCTTATAGCAAATTGTGTTTGATCTCTATATGTATTCAAATAATGCCCACACGCGCTTTGGTTGCCCCTTCTGACTGAGATGTGTTTCGACTTTCCACGAAGCTTCAAAAACTTAAGCAATTATTTTATTATTTTTAAGATTTAACACAAAAGTGACAGATAACTCTTTCTTATATATACGTGACTGTCTAATCAATCTTTAATTTTGTACTACTTCACACATAACATTCGATTTCGAAATAGGAATGAAGTTCGGGAAAGAGTTCTCGTCTCAGATGGTGCCGGAATGGCACGAAGCTTACATGAACTATGATTCTCTCAAATCTCTTTTGAAAGATATTCACAAATTCAAACCTCACAGTGGCCATCTTCACATCAATGGATTAAGCCGGAAGATGACTCTGTACCGTGCATTTAGCGGTTTAATCTCCAACTCGGGAAGAAAGAAATACCACGCCGGACACAATATCGCCAAAGACGACATCGAGGAAGGATTTAAACCTGTGACGGCGCCGATTCTGGTTAACACGGCGAGTAAAGGGTACGAGACGACGTTTCTGATGGCGGCAGAGGAAGGTGGAGAGTACGAGACGGTGTTTTTCCGGCAATTAGACGATGAATTCAACAGATTAGAGAAATTCTACAAAGAGAAAGTAAAGGAAGTAATGACAGAAGCAGCGATGCTTAATAAACAGATGGATGCTTTAATCGCGTTTCGTGTTAAAGTTGAGCATCCTGATGGTTGGCCATTGGAGGAACGGACGGTGGAGATGACTCGATTAGCTTCAGATGTCGCCACTTCCGCGGCGGCCGTCGCTGCTTCTACTCCTGCCGGAGCTAGATCCAGTAAGTTAACCTAACGACTTCTTCCGGTTTTCTTGACTCTGGTCCACTCGGTACCGACACTAAATTACCAAATCGCAACTCGTCTTACCGGTTTAGTTGAACACTGTAATATGTAATTTCGGTTTAGCTCCGATTATATTTCTTTTTAATTTATGGTTTGATTGCAGTGAAGGTTGGTGGTCAAGCTTTCATGGAGGCGATACAGGAGGGAGGATCGAGCAATGTTGGTAAATCCGACGAAGATAATGATGATGATACCAGCGTGTCCGGCGTAGAGGATGATGATATAAGTAAAATGAGGCCATCTCCGGTAGATGTTTTGGGTCGTGTCAAGATCAACAATACGAAGGAAACGCCTCGGTCAACCATTAAATCTGTTCTCCATCTCTCGAACTCAGCCGAGCTTACATTTAGCAGAGAAAATTTGAGGAAAGTCGAGGAGAAGCTCAAACGCGCCTTCGTTGAGTTCTACCAGAAGCTTCGGCTACTCAAGAGCTACAGGTGCGTACTGGAGTAGTATAATTCGGTAAATATATACCTTTTGTATTTTACGATTCGATGAAAACATATGCAGCTTTTTGAATGTGTTGGCTTTTTCGAAGATATTGAAGAAGTATGATAAGGTAAGAGATTGGTTTGAAATCGAGTTTATGTTTTGAGATTGTACAAGTGGTTTTTTGTTCGTATGACTGAAAGGTGTTCAACCAAATTACTATAAACAGATAACTTCAAGGAATGCTACAAAGGCATACATGAAAATGGTTGATAACTCTTACCTTGGAAGCCCTGATGAGGTAATGTCTTTTTATATCCTCAATTGATTGATAATTGTGCTGTTTCTCCTCAAACTGATGTTCACTTGCTTATTTGTTGTCACAGGTTATGAGACTCATGGAACGTGTAGAAGCTACGTTCATAAAGCATTTTGCTAATGCTAATAGAGCAAATGGAATGAACATCTTGAGACCAAAAGCTAAAAGAGCGAGACATCGACTTACATTCTCCACAGGTGGATATCATTATGCTTTTTTCTTCTTTCATTCTTTTCATTGTCGAGTTTATGTTGTTGAATTTTACTTTCAGGTTTCTTGGGTGGATGCGTGTTTTCTCTTGTAGTGGCTTTAGTTGCGATCATACGCACACGAAATATTTTGCAGGAGGAAGGCCAAAAACAGTACATGAACACTATGTTCCCTCTTTACAGGTAAACATAGTTTGCCTCTATGTTCCTGTTAATTCAAATCCGATCATTCATTATGGAACTTTTGTTGTTTATATTTTATCTTGCAGCTTGTTTGGGTTCATCGTTCTGCACATAATTATGTATGCTGCGAATCTTTACTATTGGGGGCGATATCGAGTCAATTATTCTTTCATATTTGGGTTCAAGCAAGGAACTGAACTTTGCTATAGACAAGTTCTATTTGTGGGCTTCAGCGTTGGAGTCTTTGCGCTTCTTTGTGTTCTTGCCAATCTTGACATGGAGGTTGACCCTGAAACTAGAGATTACCAAGAATTAACGGAACTTCTTCCTCTTTTTCTGCTCATTGTAAGTTTAAAAATCGGAAACCAGTCTTCTTAGTGCTAAACTCAGCTAAATGGCACTCATAACATCATAACTTTGTAATCTAGGGTATGTTTGTAGTTCTAGTCTTACCATTCAACATATTCTACCGCTCGAGTCGCTACTTCTTCCTCACATGCCTCTTTCACTGCCTTGCTGCTCCTCTTTACAAGGTATGACAATCTGAATGGCTAAATATTAATAATAGTATTTCAACATGTTACATACTGTTTCCTTCTCGTGCAGGTGACTCTGCCTGATTTCTTGGTGGGCGATCAGTTAACAAGTCAGGTACAAGCTCTTCGAAGTGTCCAGTTTTACATATGTCACTACGGGTGGGGAGATTACAAACAGAGACAAAATACTTGCAGAGAGTCAGGCGTTTACAATGCTTTTTTATTCATTGTTGCTGTTGTTCCATACGTCTCCCGTCTCCTTCAGGTACAAAGTTTTTTCAGTCGAAATCTAACCATTCATGTACAACACTTTTGCTAATAACCAAATATTTCCGCAGTGCTTGAGGCGGCTATTTGAAGAGAAAAATACCGAACAAGGATACAATGGTCTCAAGTACTTCTTGACTATAGTGGCCGTCTGCTTGAGGACGGCTTACAGTGTCGACAAGAATAATCAATTTGTGTGGAGAATGTTAGCTGGGATCTTCTCAGCTATTGCTGCCCTTTTCTGTACTTACTGGGACTTAGTCTATGACTGGGGTCTTCTAAACAGAACATCTAAGAACCGTTGGCTCCGTGATAAACTCCTTGTCCCTCAAAAGAAAGTATACTTTATCGCCATGGTGAGCACAAGTCATAGAAAAAGCTGATCGTTTTGAATGCTTAAGCAAAAATCTGATCTTAAACCTTTTTTAAAAAATGCAGATCTTGAACATCTTGCTCAGATTCGCGTGGCTACAGACCGTCCTAGACTTCAATTTCACTTTCTTGCACACACAAACGATGGTTGCTGTTGTTGCCAGTCTAGAGATTATACGCCGTGGGATATGGAATTTCTTTAGGTAATAACACACATATTACTTCAGTTTTCGTCACTTGTGGTTGAGTTTGTTTTTGTTCATTCAAAATAGGTTAGAGAACGAACATTTGAACAATGTAGGGAAGTATCGAGCGTTCAAGACGGTTCCATTACCATTTAACTACGACGAGGATGACGACAAAGTCAACTAGTTATCTCATCTGTAAAGACATCGAGTTGGAGGAAAAGGAAGGCTGTAAGTCTGGTCCGGAGTAGAGTTAATTATAGGAGTTAACTTTCTAATTGCTAGATTAACCACAGTAATTAGGATTTTGTTTTGGAAGAGATAATAGAGAAACTCCATTAAGCAATGTGTACAATGTAATTCTCGTTTTAATTAATCTAATATCCCATGTCTTCTTTTTTTTTTTCCTCAAAACACCATATAATATTAGTTCAGGGTTAATAGGTTAGCTAACCACTTTGGAACTAGCACTAGTGCTACACCCATTGATATCAGCGATGTACGGAAATCCGAAGAGATGGGATACTGAACTATTAGAAAAGTACATATATCAGGAAGATATCGAACTGATAAAATCTCTGGCCATAAGTCAAGATTATCATCGTGATGATTATTGCTGGAATTATACGAAGAATGGGGGTGTATACTGTCAAATCTGGGTACTGGGTTACTACCAATTTGATAAACAAGACAAAAGAAATTCAAGAACCAAGCATAAGGAAACTCCAGGCCTTTGCATGGAAGATTAAAGCCCCTTCAAAGATAAAATATTTTATTTGGCAGTTAATTTCGAGACAATTAGCTGTGACAAGCAATCTTATTCATCGTTATATACGATGTGATAATCACTGCCCGAGGTGTGGTGCGAAAAATAAAACGATAAATCATGCGATATTTGAATGCCCTCCAGCTCTACAGACATGGGCACAGGCGAACACACCAACTCCGCCAATTCTCTTCCCTGCGACTAGCCATTTCACAAATATGGATTATCTGTTCTGGCGAAAGAATGATATTGAAGATCCAGAGCTTGACATGGATCCATATCCATGGATTTTATGGTTTATTTGGAAAGTAAGGAATGATAAGCTTGTTAAAGGGATAATCAGGGACCCATTGGAAACTGTTAGACATGCAGAAGTTGAATGCAAAGCTTGGCACCAAGCAAATACGAAGGAGGAACGATTGGTGGTAACACATAATGAACATGAGAATATCTCTGAGAGATGCATGATAGATGGATCATGGACACACGATACACTCTTTAGTGGTTGTGGATGGACATGGATAAACTCAAGAGGAGAGACTCACCTGATGGGAGCAAAAAACCAACATCGGCGAATATCATCACTTCATTCGGAATTAGAGGCTCTAACTTGGGCAATGAAAGTAAGCTCCAACTATCAAATTGTTAAGTCTTTGAAACTGATTGTAAGGAGCTGATCATGATGCTACAAGATCTCGAAGCATAGCCTAATTTCTCAACAGAGCTAAAGGAATTAGTGAAGCTAAGAGAGAGTTTTTCTTCTTTTTCTATTTCGTATGTGCCCCGAGAGAAAAATGTATTGTCTGATCATTTAGCTAAGTTAGCTAGATGTTTCCATAGGGAGATGTATTACATTGGTTGTTCTATTCCGGTCTGGTTTACCAGACCACCTCAAGTTTGAGTAATAGAATAGCTGTTTTGAGGAAAAAAAAACCACCCTGGAACTAAAATGTTTACATGGAAAAATAATATTTTTTGGGAGCGGGATCCTTTAGCAAGTATGCCCGCTCTTACATTGAGATTTCGTGTAATAAAAGCAATATTAAAATATGTGAAAAAGTTTTTAAGGTGTTCAAATTCATTCCATTCCGACGCCAAGGAGGGCCATTCTTCTTCTTCATTTATCAGCTTCACGAGCTGTAGATAGTCCGATTGAAAGGACATAGTGTCAAAACCAAGTTGTAAGGAGCTTTCCATAGCCCGGAGTAAGATGTTGAACTCTGCATGGAGGGGAGACAACACTTGACTTATCCCGAAAGAACCAAAAGTCACTTGTCCTGGTTCTACCTCAAAGACACATCCTCCACCTACAAAGTCTGAGTTTTTCACCCAAGATGCACCACTTGGCATCTTGGATAAGGTGATAAACCCATGAACATGTCTTGGTTTTATGCTGAGGTTGTCTGAGCTTGTCTTTCATCTAGGTTAATTTGTGCCGATCTCCATGCTTCTTCTTCGCTTGTCGCATGTTGAACCACATCCAATGGGGAGATCGTTTTTGCATTAGAGATCCATTCGTTCCTAGCTTTCCATATGAACCATAATAACCAGGGGAACTCAGTTATAGTACTCCTTGGGGCTCCTTCGTTCTTGGCTCAAAGGAGGAGGTAATCAAATTTTTCTAATAGATAAACAATCGGGAAAGAGCCCGGATTCGTTGGGATATTTGAGAGTGCCCATGTCTGTAAAGCTGGTAGGCATAAGAATAAAAGGTGATTAATGGATTCCTCTGCGGCCCCACACCTTTGACAAGATCGGTCAGTTCCACAAAACCTATCCACTAAACGGCTGCACGCTGATAGACTTGCAGAGATTGCCAACCATAGAAAATATTTGATCTTACCTGATGTTTTCATTTTCCAAACTAGGGCTCGCAAAACTTTGGTACTAGGTATTATAGAAACTAATGTACATATGTAAACTATCATTTATATTATGTTTCATTTCGTATCCTTGCATCCTAAGTATTATGGAAACTAATGTACGTATGTAAACTATCATTTATATTATTCATTAACCGAGCTTCTTCTCTCCAATCTCCTTATAGATAAAATAATAATTGAGAAGTAAATTTGTTTACATATCGGTTTCTTATGCATTTTTACAAAAATTTGTTAAATAAAATTTTTAAATTTGATTTTATATTTAAAATATATTACGTGGGGAATAATATATTTTATTGTTGATATTTGAATGTATATACTTTTGTTATGAAAATATTACTTAATTTTATTATGTTAATTTGCTAATAATTAGTTTAACCTAATATCTTAGGGTTTTCTGTGTATATAATTATCTTTTTCACGGTATAGTTTTAAGGTTAATTGCATGAATATAGATAAGGTTTATCAATATTAAGTGTATATACAAAACTCTGTATAATTATTTATCTGATATTATTATGTGTGAGATATCTCGACGCTGTCCTTGATGAACAATCCATGCGTTTCGAAGAGTAGGTTGACCTTCCAGCTGGTCTAACAGACGACGTCAGGCGGCGAGTCAAATCAAGCGATGTCTTCTCCATCCAGCGTATCTCTAACCTAACAAAATTAATTACACNCCCCCCCCCCCCCCAAACAAGAAAGACATAACATAAGTTCTATATTATGCTTAATAACCTCGATATTTGTATGTAAAAATGATAAACAAGAATTTGCTAATCCTTATTTAAGCAAATACTCAAGTCTACTTATGTCAACTGTAGCACTTAAGAATCGTTCCAATTCAGGTAATGTTTAACACACTAGTTCTATTAGAATCAAGTATATTCTAAGCTATTAAGATTTTTTGGTTTGAGACATTCAAACATGCATAAACTAAAAAGTCAATAAAAAGTCAACAATTCTAAAAGTCAAGAACAATTAGCAAATTTCAACCGAAAATTAAACTTGAAATTAACAATAAAAGGCTAAGCAAATTGTATAGGTTATTGATTCAGGTGATCAAAAGATATCATGTGATGTTCAATACTAACTATTAAGCTAATTCTTGGTCTAAGATTTTCATAAATAGACTAATCCATTCTCATGGCACTAATCTTTTTCATAATCATGTAATTAAGAAAATCTCTTGGATAATTACACAATTATGAAACTTTAAGATCTAATCTATTCTAAAGCACTAAACTAACTAACACAAATCTCTTGGTTAGGCCTCATTTAGCATGCATTGATTGGTTCCGACATTTCATCGAACACCTTTCGGGCACTATTCATCCTATGATCTAGATTCAATTGATCAAGTTAAATCTAGCATTAATATCATCTAATACATGAAAATTTAAGAGTTCCAAATCCTAAACATCATATTCCGTCACCTAACCACCCTAATCTACCTAACCATTTGTTTATAATGGAACTACTCACTAATCATTGAGAAAACACAAAATCCAAGACTAGAAATGTGTTGAATCATGATTAGAAGTAAATTTTAGAAGAAGAGAATCAATCAAAAGCAACAAATCAAACTCGAATAAGCATAAGATAAAAAGGTTTACAAATTGTTCTTAAGAAAAGCAAAGATAAACTCTCCAAAGTTAGGTTTTAGAGCTTATATAGTAAACTAAAAAAGGCATTGGGTAAACCCAAAAACAGCTGGGTTAACCAAATTCAAAATGGGTTTAAACCATAAAAAGAAAGTCAAATGTTGAATTTCTCGATTGATACCGGTTTGGCCAAACCGGTATCAATTTTTGTCGCGTGTACCGGTTTTGGCAAACCGGTACATCTGATGAATCTCAATTTTCATGGTTTTTACAAGTCATTTAGCATCAATTATGAGGTCTTTAGGTGTGCATACATCACATTTGTAGTTGATTTCAGTAAGTTTGTGATTTTTAGGATTTTTGCATTAGAATTCGCATATGCACGCATTTTGGAGATTTTTCAGGACTTTCAGGAAGGATTTGTGAGAATTCAGAAAAGCAGCACTCAACTTGGAATGGACCAACACTTAACGTGGAATGGACTGAAACTCAACTGGATCGATCCCAACTTCAACCTGGATCGATCTCAACTCACTTATGGATCGATCTCAAATCGATCCCGCATAACAACTCTGGATCCATCCCAGCACATTTTTGGATCAATCCCAAGAAACATCTGGATCGATCTCAGCTGCAACATCTGGATCGATCTCAACACACTTCTGGATCGATCCAGATCGATCCCGCGTCACACTTCTGGATCGATCCTAACACATTTCTGGATCGATCCCAGCACCAGCAACTGGATCAATCCCAGCACACTTCCAGATCGATCCCACACTCAACACCAGATTGATCTCACTCAAGCCATAAAGAAGCTGGATCAATCTCAAGCTCAACTTCTGGATCGATCCCATTCAAGCGTCTCCAGCTCAGATCGATCTCGCACTCTTCTCAACTCGAGTTAAACACGCTCCAACCCGACCAACTCAATTCCGGAATGGACCTGACCCAAGATCCGAGCCAATGATTAATTTTGTCTTTAGCGCGATTTATGACTTTTCTCTGAACACTATAAAGCCCTAATTCACCTCCTTTTCACCAAGTCTTGTTTTTCTTTCCTTTTTATGTTTTTGTCTTAGGTTTTCATTTTCTTTGTTTTTCTTCATGTTCTAAGGTGTAAAAACCCAGAATATTTTAAGTTTATGTTATTCTACTGTTTTTCTTTTAATTTCCTGCTTAGCTTTAGGTTGTTGCTTATCTGGTGCATGTTGATCTCTCATTTTCGTTTTTAATCTTCTGTTCTAATCTTGATCACCTTATGGGTAGTTATTGTTCTATTGTTGTTCTTGCTTTTTTGGGTTTGAGTTACTGTTCTTGCTGTTCTTCATCTGTTTAGCCTTAAAGTTGTTATTTCTGTTTTCTCTTTTTTTACTTCCATGAGTAGTGAGTAGTTCCTGAAGTTCCTGAGGATGGGGTTGACTAGGGTTGATTTCCTGATCTCACCTTAGGCACCTAAGCTTGTGTGAAAATTTACATCCCTTCTGTTTCATTGTGCTTAATGTTGGTTTCTTTCATGCCAATCGAAATATGATCTTGGACATTCCAGCACCCGAAAAGCGTTCTATGGAATTTCTGATCATGGTGATTTCAGAGATTAGTCTATCCTTACGCAACACCCTATATACTTAGGATATGCATCTCAGCCTAGGGGTTGGATGACTAGGAGTTTTTTGGCTTTGGTAGGTTGATGCTTAATTCTTTCTAGGTAATGTACCATTAACGGGAGTTAGGTCTGGTGATTGCTTAGGTTGATTCCATTTATCAAGGGATTAGACTTGGTTACTTATGAACCTATCGTCTAGGGATAACTTACTGATTTTTTGAGGTATGTTAGGTGCTTAGGTAGGTTGGGATGGATCTCTGGTTGATTATCTTTAGTCCTCAGGAATTGCTTCACATTTGTTTACATATTTCACTTTCTCTGCTTTTACTCTGTTTTTGCATCTTAGTCTTTTATGCTTCATGTTCTGTTTATGCTCTTTACTTCCAGCATGTTCACTTCACTTAGGACCTGTTAGTAAACCACCCCTTTTACTGTTTAGCTTGACTTAGAAACATTCATTGAAATCTTGATTGTTAGTACACTCACAATTGGATTGATACCTCATCTATACTACAATGATGAGGAATTGATACCCTATGACCTATAAATCCTACTATCAATTTGGCGCAGTTGCAATTTGGGTGTTGATTACTACATTCTGGATTTTGGATATTTTGAGATCAAGCTTATTTTACTTCTTTACTTACTTGTCTGCCTTTGTTTGCTTTGTTTTCAGGTATCTGCTTAGAAGTGTATGAACATGAGAAGCAAAGGACCAACAGACTTGATTCCTCTCGTTGAAGACATCAAAGCTCTTGAACGGGAACACTCTCGGGCAAGACGTGAACACAAACGTGCGGAACACTTGAGAAGGTTAGACTTACAAATGGCAGACAACGCTGTTAGAGATAACCAGCACACTATAGGTGCTGGTGACAACCCCAACACTCACACCATCAGACATGGAATCAATCCACCTGCAGTTCAAAACAACAACTTCGAGATCAAGCATAGTCTTATTGCAATGGTGCAGGGGAAAAAGTTCCACGAACTACCTATGGAGGATCCACTCGACCATCTTGACGATTTTAATTGCTTCTATAGCCTCATGAAAATCAATGGTGTGAGTGAGGATGCTTTCAAACTGCGCCTCTTCCCTTTCTCTTTGGGGGAGAAGGCACACCAATGGGAGAAGTCACTTCCCAGGAACTCCATCACTACATGGGATGCCTGCAAGAAGGTATTCCTTGCAAAGTTCTTCTCAAATTCCAGAACAACACGTTTGAGGAATGACATTTCAGGCTTTGCACAGAAGAATGGTGAAACCTTCTCTGAAGCATGAGAGCGCTTCAATAAATACACAATGCAATGCCCCCATCACTATTTCAGCAAAGCTTCCTTACTCATCACCCTCTACAGAGGTGCTTTATCCAAGATTCGAATGTTACTAGATACAGTGAGCAATGGAAACTTCCTCAACAAAAGTGTGGATGAAGGATGAGAGTTAGTAGAGAACCTAGCCTAATCTGATGGGATTTACAATGAGGACTATGACAGAACACCTTAATGTAGTTCTGCTTCCGATGATAGCACAAAGAAGGAGATCACGACACTCAATGAAAAGTTGGACAGGTTACTCCCGAGTCAACAATATCAGGTTCACTTCATCTCTGACGAAGAACAACTTCAGATTCAAGCTGCCAAAGTTCAACAATAAGAAGAAATGTGCTATGTACAAAACCAAGGTGGTTACAACAAAGGGTACTTCAACAACCCTGGTCTTTCTTACAGAAGCAACAACGTTGCTAACCCAAAAGACCAAGTGTACCCACCTCAACAACAAAAGAACTCTCAACCTTTCCACAACTACAACCAAAACATAGGTTACTTCCCAAAGCAGCAACAACAAAATGGTTTTCAACAACCACAACAGCAACCTACTGGTGCACCTCCTGGTTTCTCATCTAACCAACCTCCTGCTCAACCTTTCAACATTGAAGCTATGTTACAACAACTTCTTCAAGGTTAAGAAAATTATGCACTCAAGACATCAAAGAAATTTGGTGAAATCCAACACAAGATGGATACTTCATTCGGTGAAATCTATTCGAAGCTTGAAACTCTCAACTCTAGGGTCACTACTCTCGAAGGAAAGACCGCATCCACTTATACTACTACGAATGGTCAACTTCTGGGAAAGTCTGTGCAGAACCCAAAAGAATATTCTAACGTCAATGACATCTATCTCTAGCAGACAACTGAACCTCCTACTCCAACTTACCCTCTTATTTGCACCGAGGATAAATTGGTTCAAGTTGGGGGGGGGGATTTGAGTTCAAACTTAGATGCACCTCTGGACTATAAAGAGTATGTTCTTGTTAAAAAGCCTGTTGAGAAGTCACCTACTCCAAAAGATATTACAACACCTTATGATCCACCACCCTACATCCCAAGACTGCCATTTCCATCACGTTTCAAGAACGGGATCATGGCGAAATACCCAGATATCTTTGTGTAACCTATGAAGGAAGAGATAGCTCAGGAAGTGCTTGAACCATATGACGAATGCAATGCATTGATAACAACGAAGCAAGAGGATCCTGGCTCATTCACGTTGCCTTGCTCACTAGGATCCCTGACTTTTGAAGAATGCCTATGTGATTTGGGAGCATCTATCAACCTAATACCTCTGTCCACTGCCAATAAGCTGGGATTTGACAAGTTCAAGGCTTCCAACATAACTTTGTTGATGGTGGACAGATCAGTTAGGCATCCTGTTGGCATCTTGGAAGGTTTACCTATCAAGATAAAAAATGCAACAATACTCATAGATTTTATGGTATTGAAGATGGACGAAGAGCCTCAGGATCCATTGATCTTTGGAAGATCGTTCCTAGAAACAATTGGAGCTGTAATCCACGTCAAGAAAGGTCACATTAAGCTGAACATAGGAAGAGGACCAAAAATAATTTTCAACATTAGGACTAAGACTAAGGGTCTCACTGCCCAAATTCAGCTATTCTCTGTGAAGGAACTGAATGAAGACAATCCGAATAATGGGTACTCAAGCAGTAAAGCAGTTGAAGATGGATTGGGAAAGGAGCCGAAAGTCTAGAATGTACAATGAAGTCTTCAAGCCTGTTAAAGAACCATATAAAGGAGTTTCGGAGGAGTTAAATGAAATCAGGACAATGGAAATTTCAAGAGGTGAAGACAACCTGAAGGACCCAGGAAAAGGAAACCATGAGTTCAAACCTCAACTTGAACATGCACCGCCTCAGAAGCCACCTTAGAACATTCCAATTTCTGAAAAATACTTGGAGCCTCATACCAAAACCTTAGAAATCAAGAATGGAGACCAAGTCTTTTTACTTAACAAAAGGTTCAAGTATTATCCGGGGAATATGGATCCACTATGTTCTAAGAGCTTCATGATCAAAGAAATACTTTATGAGGAAGACATCATACTTGCTTTGGAAGTTGATAAAAAACCGAAGCTGAATCACAAGGTTGATCAGAACGATGACAAATGATCCTTCTCAGAAAAGACCTTGGCTCTCTTCGGATAACCGTCTCAGGGTCGCTAATCCTAAAAACAGGAAGTCAAGCTTAGTGACTTAAAACTAGCTCACCTGGGAGGAACTCCCATGTCTATCTCTGTATATATATTAATTTTAATGCTTTTTAAATTTAAGTACTTGGTTTAATGCAATTTAGTTTTCAATTGGTTTTGGTGTTTTAGGCACTTACGGAATGAGTTTCAGGAATATTGCAAAGAGGAGAAAAATGGGACATGAACAAGCTGCAACAAATATAATGTGGCCGAGCCATGCTCGATAAGTGATCGATCCGAACTCATCAATTGCTTGAGCCGCAACAAGAATTGGATCGATCCATGCACAACACTCTATCGGACCACATATCGATCCGAAACATGGTCGTGATCGATCCACTTTCAGCAATGGATCGATCCAGACAACTAACATCCGATTAATCCGCACTCAACACACGATCGAGAAAACATCAAGCTATAGATCAATCCAATTTTCGATACTACATAGATCCAAAAGATCGATCCGATCGATGAATTTTCAACGTTGGATCGATCCACACCTTAACGCCAAGATCTGTCCATATGCTCGGACCGTCACCAAGCCGTTCTATGAAGTTATGATCGAACCAAACAAGGCCACATCCTCAAGGAAGCAAGAGTCCCCCGAACACTTAGAGAGAAGCAAGTCTATCACCAACAGTCCAAGGCAACCACGAGTTAAGCAACCTCATCGTCACTCATCTGCAGATCCAGAAACAATGTAGAGGAGGAAGAGGCACCACTCTGAAAGGGAGAACCATGGATCAGCTAGCCAACGAACCATTCATCAACCTCAGCTACTTCAACAACATCAGGGAGTTCAACAACATCAGGAAGTTCAACAACATCAAGAACTCCAGCATCAACAGCAAGAAGCACAAGATGCATACCCGGGATACTATGATATGATGCATGCATATTTTCCTTGAGAATATTCCACACCTTTTGATGTCCATCCTAATCCCACACTTCATTGTATAATCCGCTTGTTGTTCTTCAATTTCTGCTTGCTATGTCTGCTTGTTGCTTTTGTTTGCTCTTTATGTCTAAAATGTCTTTAATGCTTTTTCACTATCCTGTCCTTTCTTGAGTCCAATCCTAAACTTGGTTTACACAGAGACTGTGTAATTCAGGTTTAGGGGAGGGTTCGGGGACCTGCTATTTAATGAAAAATTTCCTTGTTTGTTCATTTGTCTCCACTTTGCATTTCAATTACATAGCATCTATTAGCATATGAAAAACCATAAAAATTTGAATTTTTTTCGAAAATCCTTATTCAAAAACAGAGTGTCATTGTAGTTGCATTTCATATAGCTGCATATAGGATGTTGCATTTTCATGTAAGTTGCATATTCGTAGGGAACTAGGAAGATGATAACCTTGTAAGTATGATGTTTTCTCAGAAAATGTTAGTGACCTAGTTGTTAGTTGTCTAATGCATCATGAAATTGTCTGAATTTAAACTGCACCTTGCTTGGAATGTGAACTTGCATGATCATTTGTCTCCTGAAGCATGC
>OVBE01002919.1:0-28747 GCA_900406425.1 Iberis pinnata | reverse complement strand
CAGATCTACTACCTTGTGTAGTGTATTTACTGCCTTGTGCAGATTTTATAATACCTTTTGCAAATTAATTGTTCCAAACCTTAAGAATTTGCTCATTGAACCTAATTTGTTATCTAATTTCCATCTAGTTTGGATGTTCTTGAAAATTATGTCTCTTGCTTACACTGGTATTGCGTTTACATGTCTTTGATTCCTCTTTGGGGAAGTATTCATTTGTTAGCAAGAGTTGATTTGATGATAATCTATGGATTTGAATGCTCTGTTATTTGCCATATTCCTTTTCTGGATTCAAATTTTGTGGTGATGGCTTTTTCTTTGGGTATCTATTTTGGTATTCTAAACTTACCTTGTATTGAGGTTTATACTAGTTTTAGTCTAGTTATTTCTAATGCTAAGGGCTTGGTCTTGTATGCTAGCTTTGGTTTCTATTATGTTGTCGATGCAGGTTGGTTTACGACACTGAAGTGCGATTTGGATTTGCGGAAATCCATGTTGCCGATGTGGTATGGTGTAAACAACTGTCTTTCTCGTCGAACAACCACCATTCAGTTCATGCGTTTGGTTTTCGCTATAGAAGCAATGGATTTAGTCTCATATCTCATTTCAGTAGTAGAGACTATACTCTTAGACACAAGTCTATCTCATTACACTATAGTCTACTCCTTTTATCGGAGATTTTATGCCGACGAGTTTCGAAAGTGCTTCCAAGATGGTTCGCTTCGTTTGTCTCTTGGCTCTATTTTTTATGTTTTTGTTATGTTGTTGTATGTTCTGATTTACTTCTTTTGTGAAATATAAACTCTTTATTAGTAATGAAAGTATTGTTTGACAAAAAAAATATATATTTTAAAATGTTGTGGTATCTGCTGTAACAAGAGATTGAACTAGAAGTCTAGAATGTATTAACTTGAGCGAGAATATAAATTTTGTATTGAGGCCCAATAAGAGCCCAAATGAATAGCCTTTTCTTAAAGCAATGTATCTTCCAGTACCAAACCTTTTCGCTGACGCAACCAAACTCCAAAAAAGTAAAATTAATAAAATAAAATTAAATAAAAAAGGAAAAAGTTTTGTTTTTCTTTTAATTTTCCTCTCTCTCTCTATTCTTTCTTCTTCTTCCGTCTACTTCTCCTTCTCTCTTCCCCCATCTCCTATCAACTCTCTCTATCTTCTTCTTCTTCTCTCTCCATGTCCGAACGAATCAGGTCTCAGAAAACATTTATACCGACCTCGATCTCTCTTTACTAGCACTGATCTATACCTTACACACATCGTTTCAATTCAATCTTTCATACTCATTTCTATACAGCTATGGCTGCCGTTTCCTCTAATCCTCGCACCGTTGAAGAGATCTTTAAGGATTATACCGCTCGTCGCATCGCTCTTCTTCGTGCTCTCACTAAAGGTATAACAAATTAAAAATCCTCTCTTTCTCTTTCTCTCTCTAGATTTCTTCGAAATGCCTTTGTCTCTTCCTTAACCTAATCCTCCTTCTTTGATTTCTCCACCAGATGTTGATGATTTTTACTCTCAATGCGATCCGGGTAAGTCCTTTAGCTAACAAAATTTATCCTTTTTTAAGATACCCATTTTTGTCTATTTTTGAGAGATTTTGATTTGTAGAAAAGGAGAATTTGTGTTTGTACGGACACCCAAATGAGTCATGGGAAGTAAATCTACCAGCAGAAGAAGTTCCTCCAGAGCTTCCTGAACCTGCACTTGGTATCAATTTTGCTAGAGATGGTATGCAAAGGAAAGATTGGCTTTCACTTGTTGCTGTACACAGTGATTGTTGGTTACTCTCTGTCTCTTTCTACTTTGGTGCTCGTCTTAATCGCAATGAGAGGTATATTTCTCTTCAAAGCAACCCTTTGAGTTTTTAAGCCAACTCTTGCACGTATACTTCATATCAATGGATTTTGTTCTTCTTCTTAATGGAGTTTTTAGTATGTGAAAGTGAAAATTTTGTTCTTTGATTAGTAGTGTTAATGTGATTATCATATATCATTGTCATGTCTCTCTATGAAGTAATCTTATTTTGGTTATAAACTTTTTTCATTGATCTTTGAGTTGCTGTTTTTTGGCCTTTAGACTATACTTTGTTCTAGCTCACAGTAGTTGCATTATACTTATTTAACAGGTCTTAAAGTGATAGCTTCTCCATATTTGATTTCTAGCTTAGCATGCTAATTCAAGTTTCATCTACATTTGTCTAATGTATGTTGCAAACTCATGGAGTGTTGTGATGTTTTTGATTTCGCAGGAAGCGGCTATTCAGTCTAATCAACGAGCTTCCAACTCTTTTCGATGTAGTGACTGGTAGGAAACCTATCAAAGACAATAAGCCAAGCTCAGATTCCGGAAGCAAATCC
Source organism: Iberis pinnata (assembly GCA_900406425.1). Classification (NCBI taxonomy): domain Eukaryota; kingdom Viridiplantae; phylum Streptophyta; class Magnoliopsida; order Brassicales; family Brassicaceae; genus Iberis; species Iberis pinnata. Next base: position 26,375 of record OVBE01002919.1, on the reverse strand, counting down.
AGAAACGGTGGCGCTAAGGTAACATTTGAAAAGGATTCATTCTTTTTGCTTTATTTTGTAGATTTTGATGTTTCTCTTTGTTGCAGAGATCAATAGACGGACAATCAAAGAGCACAACATCGAAACTAATGGAAGATAGTTATGAAGAGGAAGAAGAAGAAGATGAACATGGAGATACTCTTTGTGGAAGCTGTGGAGGTAACTACACAACTGATGAGTTTTGGATTTGCTGTGATGTTTGTGAACGTTGGTACCATGGAAAATGCGTTAAGATCACTCCGGCGAAAGCAGAGAGTATTAAGCAGTATAAATGCCCATCTTGCTGTGCTAAGAAAGGAAGACAGTGATGATGATGATGATCTCGGAGAAGCTCTCTGGTTCTTGTGTTTCAATGAATATGTTAATCAACTTCTTCTTTTTTGTTTATCTTTCTTTAACCTTTTTAATTATAAAGAATACAAAAACTCTCTCTTTAGATCTCTCCCTAAAGGGATTTCAAGAAGTTGAGAGAGAGTAGCAAACTGTTTTAAGTATTATTATTCATATTAAAAAAAACTGGTTTGTTCCATCAATATGTGTCATTAGGTTTGTTTGTATAGCCCTCTTTGTTTCTAAGAAAATGTGACAAAGAAACTACTCTAATGTACAACTAAAGATAATTTAACCAATCAATGACATATAATATAATTTTGGGTGTAAAGTATTTTATTGATTTAAGAATATCTTATATTTTGAAACAAAAGTAAAATTATAAAAAAAGTTCACAAAAACAACTATTAAACTACTACTTCCTTGTTATCTTATAAAAGATCTTATTTATTAAAACTGTGTATAATTTCTTTTATTTTATGGATCAATTTGTTTATTAACTCAAATCTTATTAAAAAAAAAAAATTGCATCTATATAACAAACAATCAGATTCGATTATTAGTAGGATAAAAAAGACAACAAAATCTATAATAAGTTTGGTTAATTTATCCAATTACAAAATATTTATAAACTTTTAGAAGTATTGAATCTAAGAAAATGCATTGTAATTTATATTATCGACTTTCAATAGCTAAAAGAAAAAACAATATGTTGTTTCCATCTGATTGAAAACAGAGATACTAACTCTCTGTTGATAGAGATAAATTGACAAAAATACAGCTAATCAGAAACAGAAGAATTTCACAGCTTCTCTCTGTCTCTCTACATGCTTCATTTTTCAATCTGCTCTCACTTTGATTTCACCATAAAGATTAGGATCTGCTTTATAGTATACAACATCTCCTTCATCACTCACATAATGATCTTCTTTCATACTTTTTGCTAAAATTCCCAATAAATGTAATGGCAAAGGTCCAGACTTATCAGGCTCTCTGTAATACTTACCTAATACTGGTTTAGCTGCTTCTGTCTGTAAAACAAACAAAAGAAGCAAAGCTTAAACCTTTTTGTAGTATTAAACACCAAATAAAGTTGGTTTTTTGGTTTCAATTGCTTACTGCTTCTACTAGATGATAATGTGGGATTTGTGGGAATAGATGATGTATCACATGAGTTCCAATGTCGTGATGGATGTTGTTGATTAATCCATAGTCACGATCTAATGTTGTAAGTCCTCCTCTTAAGTAACTCCATTCCTGTTTTGAGAGAATCATGATGATTACACACTACTGGCTTTAGCTTTAAAGTTAGAGCAATGTAGTCAAAGAACAGTGAAGATAGAGATTTCTTTGTTTGACTGTCGCTAGTGACAACGACTCGCTAGTTTTTTCAGTGACAAGTCACTGCGACTACCAAACGAACAGCAACAACAACATTTAAATGAATATGGCTCTCTATCTATGTAGTTTACCTTCCCACGGTACCAAGGGAGCTTATCTTCATGACCATGGTGATGCAAGTAAGTCACAAAGTCCAACCACATTACATTTATCTGTATTTGACATCAAACAACATCAAGGTTAGACAAAGGATTAGTCATAACTCATACACAAATTGATTAGTCTGAAACCGCGCATTACCCAGTAAGGAACTACATAGAGTTTGAGCAGTTGAATTGGACCAATCACAAAATTGAGACAGATAAGCAAAGCAGCCATTGCAGTCCAACAAGCAGTAGAAGTGAGAACATCATTCCTCTCTTTAGGAAGAAACAAATCACTGTCTGGATGGTAATGAGAACCCTTTTTCCCCGGACTTCGAGCCCACTGAAATCAGATGAACAAACATAAGCCTTTCTGATGTGTTATAGCTTTAAGTTACAGTAACTTACCAAGTAGAAAGGGTATGCAAGCATCACAAGAGGCAATGTAAATCTAAAGAATTTAGTTGGTTTATCCAAATTCCTGAAGATTTTCTCAGACATCTGCAATTACAGAAACAGTATCAAAAACTTCATCAATGTGACTGAAACAAGATAATCAAAAACACAATTTTTGACTTACAGGATGCCAAGATTCATCGTTTTCGACATGTCCATGGTTCTGATGATGAGTTCTGTGACTAATCCTCCTACAGAAAAAACCAAAGTCAAGATCCTGCAAGTGGTTTTTGAGATAATAATGGTTTTTGAAAAGCAAAACTCACCAGCCATGGTAAGGGACTAGAATTGAAGAATGAAGAAGATGACCTACTACACTGTTTAATCTCTGATCATTTGAAAAGCTACCATGTCCACTACAATGAGGAGATTACACAGTTGCAATATGTATCAATTAGGGTTTCAAGACACTAAAGAGTAAGAATCAATTAGGGTTTTTGTTGTACCAGTCATGACCAAGAACAAAGAGAGCCCAAAACATAGTTCCTTGAGCTAACCAATAGAGAGGCCAAACAAGCCAATTATTGAGATAAGAAGCACCAGCAGCCAAAGCGAAGACAATAACAACATCTCTCAAGACATAACTCATTGAAATCCATGGATTCTTAACCCAACAATGCTTAGGTATAGCTGCTCTAATATCAGCTAAATTGAATGGAGGAGGTGCACCTGGGTCGAATCTCTGCGTTGTTTCTTGTTCTTCTTCTAATGGAGATGAATCGAATGTTGGTGTTGTTAATGGTGTTGTGCTCACGTTCAATTTCCAATTCCTTGTGAAGGTATCTCGAGAATTAAGACGAAAAGATGAAGTTTTCGAAGAAAGTGAAGGCTTGAAATTGGAAGTAGAGATGAAATTGGATCTGGGTGTGGTGTAGATTCTGGGGAGAGGTTTTATACCACATTCTGATAAGACCAAGTTCGCCATTAGAACTCTCCCCAGAAGAGGAAAAGAGATAAAGGAGGTTCCTTTTTGCTGTTAAATGAGAGGTGAGAGAGAGAGAGTAAGGAAGAGATAATGTATGAGATTTTTGAGAATGAGAGAGAGAGAGAGATAAAAGATGTGGAACTTGTGCTTCTACTTGCTTATCGTCTCTTAGTTTCTCTCTTTCTCTCTGGTTCACACGCTTAGGTTGTTATATATATATATATAGAAATATGAAACTGAAGGAGAGTTAATGCTGAGGTTAGTGATTTTGTTTGTGTGACGGTCTATTTTTGACCCAATTTTATTCAACACGCATTTCGATATTTGTCTTATTATATGATTTTGTTGTTTGGTTAAAATTCATTGTGAAATAATAAATCTGTAAATTTTAACAATTTAACCAATATCATTTGCCGACCAAAAAAATACAAATACCGTTTTTATCATGTTTTTAAATTTTTTATAGAAATGGGAAAATAAAATATATTGAGGACTCACTAGTTGGCTTCACAACAAAATTTGTTGAAAATGATGCCACATTATTTAAGTGACGAAGACATTTTTACACGAAAAGTAAGAGGTGTCTGGCGAAGAAACCTGTTTGAGAGTTTGAGTTAATTACGTTTTATTATTTCACCCTAGTTTTTTTTTAATGATTTCTAGCTTATCGATTACTAACCCAGCGGATATCACAATATTAGAAAGTTTTGATGACTTATTACAAACCCTTCGCTGCATGCGATTTTCTCTCCGTCTTTTGCGGTGTTGATTTCTCTTCTCTCTTAACTTCGTCTTCTTCTTTTCTCTTGCTTTCTTGTTTCTTTTGATTCGATCATGGCTATCAACCTATGGAAATCTTTTCAAAAGTTGGATCTCGGCTCCGATCGAATTCCCTTTCATCCCACTGAAGATGGGCAAAACCGGCGAGACTCCGCAAACAACCTCAGTCTGTTAGTGCGTACTCTCCACCCGACACAAAACAACATTCATGCAATGAAGACAACCCTCCCCAAAGCATGGAACCTCGATGGAAGAGTGATCTCCAGAATACTTGACGAATGTACAGTGCAATTTCTGTTCAAACAGGAATACCAACTCTTGCATATACTCGATTCTGGTCCTTGGACATTTAAAGATTGGATGGTAGTTGTGGACAAGTGGACAAGGCGAGATTATCCGGATTTCCTTCAGAAGCTTACATTCTGGGTTCAGATTTTCAACATACCTCCGGAGTATTTGGATTCTGACATGATCAAGGAAATTGGGCAGAATCTGGGTTGGGTTGAAGACACCAAAATCGTTGAACCATCACAGAGTAAACCCGGCCAAGTCTGGGCTCGGGTACAAATTGGGATAAACACGAAGCTTATTTTCACCCATTTTGTGCAATTCCGGAGAGCTGAGCCCCCAATCAAGGTTCGATTTGAATTTCATAAGTTGAGGAAGTTCTGCTTCCGCTGTGGTGACTTGAAACATGCCGATGCTGAATGCCCCGAGAATCTGGAGGATCACACACCAGCCTATATCTCTCTTGAACCAGTGATCGCACAAAATTCCTCTCCAAACCTTTCTTCAGAGGCTACTCCAACTGAATCTCCATTACCCCAGTTACCTCTAATTCTGGTTAAGACACCGGACCAACTTACTCCTGCCAAAACTGAATTGGGTAAAAAGAGGAAAGCTGACCAGTTAATAGAAGATGATGCAACATCAACTAGCATACCAAGAAGTTTTAAGGCTTTGCAAATTAAGGGGAGGGTGGAACCCCATAAACCACCCACTGATATATGAAGCTCTGCCACTGGAATTGTCAGGGTCTAAGGAACACCCTGAGAATTCGTCAACTTTTTGGTATCCGGCGTATATATAAGCCGGATATATTATTCCGCTCGGAGACGATGAATAAGGACATTTTTGTAAGGCGTATTGGGGAAAAGCTAGGTTTTGAACACTGTTTTACGCATCCTCCACAGGGGAAGAAAGGAGGAATAGCAGTTTTTTAGAAACGAGATGTTCATCTTCAACCTCCATAAGTTCATCTCCTCATACCAATGTTTTATGGGTTCAGATTAAAGGCTCATTTACAAAGGTGATTTATATCTATGCTCCTCCTGATGCGTCTAGTAGAAAGATATTTTGGAAGTCAGGGGCTTCTCTTGGCAATGCAACTGGTTCTTCTGCATTTCCAACTATCTTTTTGGGTGATTTCAATGATATCAAGAACTCTTCAGAAAAACAGGGTGGCAGGAAAAGATCAAAGAGCTCTTTTATGGTCTTCAGGGACTTTCTCAACAAAAATGGGCTTCAAGACTTAACCACTTTTGGGGGTCAGTTTACATGGTGGGGAGTTAGATCAAACCAGATAGTCAAGACTCGTCTGGATAGGGCTATGGCAAATGGAGACTGGCTGGAAAGATTTCCTGGTGCAGTTGCACATCTGCTCCACTGGGGTGCCTCGGATCACAGACCATTGTTGGTGGATACAAACAAGCGTAAATGGAGCAGATTTACACAGTTCAAATATAATAACAGATGGGGCAGGAATGCAGCTTTTGCAAAAACAGTAGAACACTTATGGCTATCCAAATGTGCTCACATTCATCCAGCCCAATTCTCTGAAGCCCTACATGAATGTGGTAAAGGGATGGACATCTGGAGCAAGCACAACAGACAAAACTCAAGGAAACATATACTAGAGCTGCAAGATCAACTGCATAAGTCTTGTGAAGCTGGTAACAAGGACTATACCTACATCTCTACTATCAAAGCCAGTCTAAGATCTGCTTATGAAAATGAGGAAGCATACTTCAGAACCAAAAGTAGGGTCCTCTGGCTTCAACATGGAGACAAAAACACCAGATTCTTTCACTCAAAGCTGCAACAGAGAAGGTACAGAAATAGAATCATTATGATTGAGGATGAAGCATGAATTTTACAGCATGAAGAATCTAAGGTCCACCAGGTGTTTATTCAATATTATACTCAACTCTTCTCTAACTCAAATACTACTGAAGATGTGGATTACTCTGTCTTTGCCTCACTACAGCTCAGAGTATCCTATGATATGAACCAGAGCTTGACCAGGGAGCTAGAAGATGAGGAAATCTGGACTGCCTTAACACAGATGAATGATGATAAAGCCCCATGCCCAGATGGACTTACCTCAGGTTTTTACAAACAACACTGGTCAATCATTCATAAAGAGGTCAAGTCTTTCTTACTTCAGTTTTTCTATCATAATGTCTTGGATAAAAATATTAACTCTACCTACCTGTGCTTAATACCTAAAACTGATACCCCTCAGACTTCCAAAGATTATAGACCTATTAGTTTGACAAATGTCATCTACAAACTGATTTCAAAGATAATGGCTAATAGGCTTAAGCCATGGCTACACACCATCATTTCCCCTTACCAAATCTGCTTTCATCCCAGATAGGCAAATTACAGATAATGTTCTTCTGGTCCATGAACTTTTGCATTCACTGTCCACTAGGCATAGAACTAGTCCTTACATGGCAATGAAGATAGACATTACAAAAGCTTTTGACAAGGTTAAACGGTCTTTTGTAGAATTTATGATGGCAAAGCTTGGATTTGATGCAAAATGGTGTGCTTGGGTCATGGCCTGCATCTCAACCACTCAGTTTTCAATCCTTATCAATGGTAGACCAGTGGGCCGCATCATTCCATCACAAGGCATAAGACAAGGTGACCCTATCTCGCCTTACATATATCTTTTAGTCACAGAGGAGCTCTCTTTCTTAATTCAAAACATGGAAACCAACAATCTCCTCCATGGCTTTAAAGCAAGCTATAATGGTCCAGCCATATCGCATGTCTTGTTTGCGGATGATTCAGTCCTATTTTGTAAAGCAGACCAGGCAGAATGTTTCCAACTCCTCTATACCTTGAAGACATATGGTTTAGTTTCAGGACAAGAGGTCAATTTTACGAAGTCTAGTATTCTGTTTAGTAAGAATTGCTCTGAGCCTCAAAGGAAAATGATTTAAGAAGCAACAGGAATACAGAGATTAGGAGGTTTTGGACGTTATCTTGGGCTACCAGAGCTGATTGGACAAAATCGCTATGAATCATTCTCTTATCTCCTACAGAGAGTAAAGCAGAAGCTGGAACATTGGTCCTCAAAGGAGTTAAACAATGCTGGTAAAGAAACAATGTTGAAGTCTGTGGTCACAGCCCTACCTTCCTATACAATGAGTTGTTTCCTTTTACCTATAAGACTGGTCAAACAAATCACAAGTCTGATGCGTAAGTTCTGGTGGCAGAAGAATCTACAACAACAGAAGATCAATTGGGTAGCATGGGCTAAGATGACCAAGTCAAAACTACAAGGGGGCATAGGATTTCGAGACATGACCATGTTCAATAGAGCTCTTGTAGCCAAACAGGGGTGGAGGCTATTAAACAACCCAACATCCCTCCTTGCAAAGGTTCTTAAAGCCAAATACTTCCCCAAGATTCCTTTTCAGGATGTACAAATGCCATCCAAACCAAGCTATGCCTGGAGGAGTATAGTTTCCAGTCTTCCCCTTTTGAAGCACGGTCTATATGGATTATAGGAAATGGATAGAGGATACACATTCGGAAAGACAACTGGTTATTGAGAGATACATATGGCCCTGCCCTATTGCCTTTGGAGTACACTAGAGATGACACAATCACAGTCAACCATCTTTTGAATGCTCAAACTAATACCTGGTGCCCTACAACACTTCACCAAACAATAACACAAGCTGATATCCCTCTGGTAACTGGACTCAAGCCATCTCAATTTGGTAATCCTGATATTCCTATGTGGAGGTTCTCAAACTCAGGAATGTTTACAGTCAGATCAGCCTATCATGCAACAATGGATATCCAGAATCCACCCTCATTGATTTCCAGAACACAATCTCTGTCACAACTAGTTTGGAAACTAAAGATCCAGCCAAAGTTACACCACTTCATATGGAGACTAATTCATCAAGGATTGGCTACTAATGTGGAATTAAGCAGAAGAGGGATTCGGTTGGATACAACATGTGTCCTCTGTGGTGATAAAGAGGAGTCTCTTTCTCATCTCTTTTTTAACTGTCGTGTTTCTCGGAAATATGGCAGTTGGCCCCCATAAGGGGTTTCTCAACAGGGAATTTCATTGTTGATCTTCTTGAAAATGTTGAATATGTGCTGCATTTAACACATTTATATCCTTCTGCAGATCAGGAACATAACTCTTCACTACATCTAATCTCCTACCTTCTATGGCGCATATGGAATTTTCGAAATGGTGTAATTTTTGACTCCAACAGAGGAGGAATTCCATATGTGATCAATATGGCAATTCTGGAGGCAGAAGCTTATGCTCAAGCTCAAAGTACTTACTCGCAGTCCAAAGCATTTCCTGGTAGACATTCTCAGCCACCAAGACAAGGAAGTACACGCCTTAGTCTATATGTTGATGCTTCTTGGGTATCTTCATCAACAGTTAATATCAATATTTTCGACAAAAAAAAAGAAAGTTTTGAAAAACAAGTTAATGTTGTTGTTTTTGAAAAAATACCTTGATATTTTTATAAATTCAAAAACTAATAGAATTGTATTAAAATGCAATATTTAGAAAGCATTGTAGTAAGTCCAATCTTGATAAGTGTGGTAGAGACTTGATGAGTGTGTCGACTAGTTGGTCCGCGAAAGAAACGTGTGCGATGCGTAGTTAACCCATTGATGTATTAAACTGGTGCACGAAATGGTAATCTAATGCAATGTGTTTCATTTAAGAGTAAAACACAAGATTTACAAAGGTTTTGAACAAAAACTCTCTCATTCTTGATTCCTGAAATAGTCTTTTTCATCATAGGAGAAATCGTGTCTAACGCTTTCGTTTCTTCGTGATTTATGCTTTGTTCATTTGGTTTGCAGTTTGGTCGAAGTCGGATTACCGTTCTTTGGTTCTTTGCATGCCATTTTTATTCGGTACTTTTGAGTTCGTCGTTATGTTTTGTCGTTCTTTTAATCTTTATATTTGTTTTGACATTTTTCATTTTAGGCTTGTAATTTTCTCGACTCCTGGTATTTTGACTTTCAACTCTTAAAATTTTGAATTTTGATGGCCGAAATATGCGGGTGTGGTTGTTAGTTTTTGTAACTCTTTCGGTTAAATTAATAAAATAAGATGAAAAATGAAAGAAAATCCAAAGTTTTATTTCTCTCTCGTTTCAGCCGCCGCCTGGTTTCAACTTTTGTGAATATATTGTATAGTGTAACAAGTCATTAAGGGTAGATTAGACAATCATTCTCTACATCATTAAGTTACATGTTTTTATAAATACTTGACTTATCGCCACTTTAATAAAACAGAGAAAACCTTTATACTATTCTGGTTTTCACATGGTATCAGAGCAGCCTTCGTAATACAAATCTCGAATCCTGCAAATTTTTTTCTTCTGATCCTCTACTTCTTCTTCGATCTCTGCTACAATGGCCAACGCACCTTCTACAAGGACATGTCGCACCATCGACCCATACGCCCTGTCTTCTGGTGATAATCCCGGGAGTATAATTTCTCAACCATTGCTCTGAGGTCCTAACTACGATGAATGGTCTTCTAACATTCGATTGGCTTTGAAAGCTCAGAAGAAATGCGGGTTCGTTGATGGCTCAATCGCAAAGCCTGTTGATACTGATGCAGATCTTGAGAATTGGTGGGCAAATAATGTCATGGTTATCTCATGGATGAAGTTAACAATTGATATGAAGTTTTAGACTTCTTTATCTCATCACGAAAACGCACATGATCTGTGGAATCATATACAAAAATGATTGCAGTTCATAATGACCAACGTGTTCAACGTCTCAAGATGAAATTCGCTAATTTCCGACAAAAGGGTCGTGCTATAGAAGAATATTATGGCAATTAACCCAAATTTGGACTAGTTTAGCCGACTACCATCGCGCTAAAACTATGGAGGAGATACAAAAGGAACGTGAAGAGGATAAGTTGCACCAATTTCACTCACCTTAGTCTTATGCGGTGAATTTTGCACCGAACCCGCCATTTTCTCACTCAGACTGATTCGACTCACTTTTTCCCGTTCCAATCTCCAATTACGCCTAAATCTTTCAATCGTTCAATGAATTAGTCGTTTTTCAGATATTGTGTGTGTGTGTGTCTATATGCGCGAAAATGAGGCCAAGGCACTCTTTTATAGTGTTTGGCCCATAACCGTCCAAAATCGCCGAGCCAAGTTTTGCCTGTTCGAACTCGCACGATTTTCCCGAACAGGTGCGAGTTGGCATAACCGCCCAACCGCAAACTGCCCAACTCAGCCCAACTACCCAGCTAGTGTCTAGTTCACTTAGCTGGACCAGCTAGCCTAACACAGCTTGAGTTGGACTGAACCGAACTGAGCTAAGCTGAACTACAATCCAACTAATCCAGCTGCCTTAGCTCAATACTGCAACTTTCTTGAGCTAGACCCGAGCCATTGAGCTAGCCCGCGGTCTTTACTTAGCCATTTGAATATTCTATGTTCCATGGCTAAGTCTGACATTCGGATTCTCCCCCCCCCTTTTTTAAGCTAAGTTTCCTTAGCCCAAACCTAAGGCTAAGTTTTGGCTCGAACCATCGAACTTTAGTAAGTTCGGGGATGTTACAATTGGTGGGTTGACAAGTCGCGCAAACCAGGCTCGTCTTCTCAGTCCTCTCACCATCGCTCCTTTGTTACACCGAGCTCGCGAGCTACACACTCTGCTCTGATAGCTGCTGCGAATTCAGTTCTTACTTTTGTAGATCGTGTGGGACTAACTGGTCTTACAGACAAGCAATGGCAAAACTTAGTTCAACTTCTCAACACTGATTCTGCACCTGCATTGTCGGGTAAGCTTATGTCCACTTCTTGGATATTTGATTCATGTGCTATGAGTCATATGACGGGTTCTCGAGTTGCACTTGATAACCCGACTAATGTGCTTGCAATTCTGATTCGGTTGCCCAATGGGCATCATACTCTGTCCACTAAGTCTGGAATGGTTAAATTGGGTTCACAACTTGCTTTACAGAATGTCTATTATGTAGATGGTCTCCAATGCCATTTGATATCCGTTTCTCAATTGGCCCATGATAAAGCTTGCGTATTCCAAATTATTGATGCATTGTGCATTCTCCAGGACCGCAGTACCAGGACGTTGATTGGAGCAGCTGAGCAACAGATTGGATTATACTTCTTTAGAAATGTTGATGAAGCAGCCGCAATGCACGTTACCGCATATTTGTATGTTGAGCGTTGGTACCGTAGGTGGGGTCATCCCTCTTCTAAAGCTTTGGAACTTTTATCGTTTTCTGATTTGAATAATGATAGTTCATTTCTTACTAGTTCATGAGAAGTTTGTATTCAAGCAAAACACTCTCGGGACTCGTTTTCTCGCAGTTTGAATAAAACATCTCATATTTTTGAACTTGTGCATTTCGATCTCTGGGGACCCTATAGGACTTCTGCTTTATATGGTTCTACCTACTTTCTTACGATTCTGGATGATTTCTCACAGTCTCTTTGGATTTATTTACTGCCTAATAAACAAGAAGCACCGCAATATTTGAGAAATTTCATCACCATGATTGATAGACAATTTTTATAAGAAAATCAAACGAATTCGAAGTAACAATGGGACATAATTTATGTGTCTTTCTACCTATTTTCGGGTCAACATCATTATTCACGAGACCTTGTGCATTGGAACGCCACAACATAATGGTCGTATTGAACGAAAACACAAACATATTCTCAATGTCGTAAGAGCTTTACTTTTTCAAGCTTCTTTACCGATCAAATTCTGGGGACAATGTTTCCTTGCAGCTGGGTACCTTATAAACCGCACTTCGACGATGATTTTGTCGGGCAAAACACCTTTCGAGTTGTTTTACTCTCGTCCACCTCCCTTGTCACATCTTCAGGTTTTCGGTTGCTTGTGTGACGTTCACAACCAACAGCATCGTGGAGATAAATTTGCAACTCGAAGTAACAAGTGTGTCTTCCTCGGTTATCCATTTGGGAAGAAGGGATGGCGTATTTACAATCTTGAAACAAAGAAACTTTCAGTGTCTCTGGACGTTTTGTTTCAAGAGAACCAATTTCCTTTTACTTCCACGGTTGACTCATCTCCAACACTCCCTCAACCATCAATATCTTCTCGGTTATACAATCTTGAAGATGATGATTATGCAATCCCTGCTCCTCTTGCACCTACTGCGGAAATAACTCCTCCAATTAATGCATAACATGCACCTGAACCTATTGCAGAATCTGCTCTTGCACGTATTCTCGAACCTGCACTAGACCATAATTAAACAACCAACTTTATATCTTGTTTTTGGAGTGATCGTCGGTGGTTTTAGCAGTGTCTAGACCGGTCTCTCCAATTTTTTTTGTAATCGTCTTCTTCTTTTCCATCTCGGCTTAGGTGGTTGGATGACATCAAGCTTTTCTCGCTCCAGGTGCGTTTCGTTGGAAGTCAGAACTCCTATGGTTAGGCATCGCCGCCAGGAATTTTGTGCAGCAACGACACGACATCCCTGAAAAATCTGTTCGTCGTCACCATGTAGTTCTCCTTGGGTTCCTCTTTGGAGAGATCTGACGCCTTTCACCTAGGTTTTTTCTCTCAACTGTGGGTTTGTCTTCTGGATTTGAGAGCTCTTATTCAGGTTTAGCTTGAAATTTGATGGATTCCTGCCTTCTTCCTCCTGATTTTAGGTCGCTAATGTTCCGACGAATTCGACATCAACATTTCAACGACTTATAATCCTCTCAAGAGGTCTCGTTCCTGCCACCTATTCAAAGTGCAAGATGTTTATTTATGTAGTCTACCGATTACATAAGAGGACTTGTAGCAGGTTATTTGAGTGTTATGTAGTTTCATCTTTGGCGAGTCTCCATCTCATCCGGTTTTTGCTCGCCGAAGTCGGAGTCTTGGTTCTGAAAAAAATATTTCTTGTAAAGTTTAGCTTTCTTTTAATTTTCTTATTATTCTTTTTGTAATTTCTCTTTGACTCCTATTTTTTGGGTTTTGACTCTTGGTATGTCGAAATTTGATTCCCGAATTTTTAAAGTTTTATAATAAAAATATGTGGACTTTGTAAATCTCCTCGATTTTATATTACTAGGCCGGTACCCGTGCATACGCGCGAGTTTTTCATGCTTATGTTCTTAAATATATCTGGAATCTGTTAATCTTTGGTATTGTTTTTTTCAACACATCTTTGGAAGTTGCATACTTGAATTGATTGTTTCAACAACTTTTCAGCGGTCATTCTTTTTATTTGATCTTTTACCAGACACAATCTTTCGATTCTTTAACTCGTCACAATTGAATAATTTTTAGTTAGAGTAATATTTGCAATGGAAAATTACATATTCAAATAGCAAATAGCGTATGATTTAATTTTGAAAGAACACATGTACCTTTGAAAATTACATGTATAATTTTAGTTTGTGGATATACCTTAACTTATGGTATCAATCTGAGTGTCCATTAACCTAAAGCAAATTATAGAAGATTATATATATGATTTTTGCATGTGATCTCTTTGATTGTCTGCTGGTATTTTATAGCCTGATTCATTATTTCAAGCCTTAACAGAATTGTAGAGAAAAGCTGCTGGCATTACGTAAATCTTATACATTACAACTGAAAAGATATTAAAACCTAGTGCAGTTATGTCAATAATTTAGAATATGTCCACCCCTCGTTGTTCCGAGGTTTGCAGTGTAATTGTATGGGATTACTTATGTCGTTTTTGTCTCGAGCATGTAATGATGTAAAAGACAAAAAAAAAAATTTAAGTTGGAGTGGACTCCTCACTTGAATACCCACGAACAAAATTGAATCAGTTCCATAGTAGTAACACTACTTTGTCTAATAATATTTTAAAATATATTTTATTGTCATTATACAAATTTGAATTTTTGTTATTAAATTTTGAATTGAATTAAAAACTCTAATTAAAAAATTTAATACAGTCACCAAATCGCTTTGTCTCCCTAATTTTTTGGGATTAATTATTTTTTAATTGTTCTATTTGATCGTTATTAGTTTGGGTTAAATATATTTATTAATAATAATAATTTTTCGTTGTATAGGAGACTCATTTGTGCCGATGCAACTTAGTCCTTGATTGGTAGAGCATAGAGTCATCATTATGCTCTATGCTCATCCAATTACATATACTTTAAAAAACATTTAGATGTTCATTTACCATAACGTCTTTATCTTTTAGATTAAAATGTTAAGATTTATTTATTTAAAGCATCGCCTTTATCTTTTAGATTAAAATGTAATTTAAAACACAAAAACTAGGATCTCACATCAAAAGTTGAAGAAATTTTTCTTCATTTCTCGCTCCTATATATATGAGTGTTAAGATTTATTTCAATCTCACATCAATTTTGGTACAGTAACTGTGAGAACTCGATTTAGTTGAGATCCATATTCAGTTAAATTTGATTTTCAATTATAGCGAAATTATAAGATGAATGTGATAAATATTATTTTTATAATATTTTTTATTCCTAATTTAATTAGGATATAAATAGTAAAAATTATTCGGTTTAAATAGAAATATTTTCTATTTAAATTATAAATAAAATATACTTTATTATGCACATATTATAAACAATTTTAAATTATAATTAAAATATACTTTATTTTATTAAAATATTTTTAATTTTTACTAAATAACCGTTTTAATTAGAAACATTTTTAATTTTTTTATATAAAATATCTATTTTTAATTGTTTTTATAATTTGATATTTTCAAAATTAAATGCTGGAGTATTGTGTAGTAAGTTTTCCAAAATTTGAATTTAAACTAAATCTTTTTTTAGTTTTTATGGTAAATATATGTTTTAGTCATTTTTAATAAAATTTCTTTTAATTTTAAAGATATTTTCGAACTATTAAATTTGAGATATAGTATAAATGTTAAGTAAATTAATTGCATAGAATCATTTATTTATTTTAAAGTTTACAAACAAAAAAATAATTATGATATTTTTTTTTCTATCAAAATTTAAAAATAATCTTTTTTCCATATTTTACGTAGATCGTAATTTTATGTAACAAACTATAAATATTTATATCTTTTAAACTAAATTTACTCAATTAAAAATTTTCCATCCGATTTTTATAATTTATATCAAAACATTGAAACTTCCTAAATATACTTACTCGATCTAAATTCTAATTGAACTAAAAAAAATTTTAAGTTTCCAAATATAATTAGTTTCCTAAATAAGTTTTAAGATATCTTTTAGATTAAAATATGAATTATTTTTTAAAAGAAAAACTAGGATCTCACATCGAAAGTTGAAGGAAGTTTCCTTCCTTTCTCGCTCCTATATATATAAGTGTTAAGATTAATTTCAATATCACATTAATTTTGGTACAATAAGTGCGGGAAATTGAGATAATCGAGATCCAAACTCAAAAACATATTCTAATTCGGGTTTTAATTATATTGAAATCATAAACTAAATGTGAAAAGTATTATTTTTACAATAGTTTGTATTCCTAATTTAATTAGGATACAAATAGTAAAAATTATTCAATTTAATTATAAATATTTTCTATTTAAATTATAATTAAAATACTTTATTTTATCATATGCACATATTATAAAATTTTTTGAAATTTATAATTAAAATATACTTTATTTTATTATTGTTACTAAATATCCGTTTAAATTTTTGATATAAATTGATTATTTTCAAAACTAAATCTTCAAAAAATGTTGAGCAAGTTTTTCAATAATTGAATATTAAAAATTATTTTTTTATTTCAAAACATTTTCTTTATGAAATATCTATTTTTAGTTGTTTTTAATTTGATATTTTTAAAATTAAATGATGAAGAATTGTGGAGTAAGTTTTCCAAAATTTGAATTTAAAATTATTTTATTAAAAATCATTTTAGTTTTTATTAAATATATGATTTAGTTATATTTAATAAAACTTATTTTAATTTTAAAGATATTGTCGAACGATTAAAATTGAGAAATATTATGAATGTTAAATAAATTAATTGCATAAATTCATTTATTTATTTTAAAGCGTAAACCAAAAAACTATGATATTGTCTTTTTTTGAAAAAAAAGTATGATATTTTATTATTTGTTCTTTCAAAATTGAAAAATAAAATATTTTTCACATTTTGTGAAGATCGTAATCTTATGTAGCAACCCATAAATTTTTTTTTTCTTTTAAACTAAATTTACTCAATTCAAAATAAAGTTATTCTGATTTTTATAATTTAATTCAGAACTTTGAAACTTCCTGAATACACTTACTCTATCAAAACCGAATTTAACTAAACATATTTTTAAGTTTCCAAATATAATTAGTTTTCAAAATAAGTTTTAAGTATTTTTTTATTAAAATGTAATTTACTTTTAAAAAGAAAAATTAGGATCCCACATCGAAAGTTGAAGGAAGTATTCTTCCTTTCTTGCTCCTATACATATGAGTGTGAAGATTAATTTCAATCTCACACCAATTTTGGTACAGTAAGTGCAGAAAATCGATTTAATCTAGATCCAAACACAAAAACATATTCAGTAGAATTTAGTGTTCAATTATATCGAAATTATAAACTGAATGTGATAATAATTATTTATACAATAGTTTGTATTCCTAATTTAATTAGGATATAAATAGTTAAAATTATTCGTTTAAAAAGAAATATTTTCTATTTAAATTATAATTAAAATATACTTTATTTTATCATAAGCAGATATTATAAACATTTTTAAAACTATAATTTAAATATATTTTACTTTATTAAAATATTTTTAACTCTCACTAAATATCTGTTTTAATTTTTGATATAAATTAGTTATTTCCAAAACTAAATCTTCAAAAAATGTTGAGCAAGTGTTTCAATATTTGAATATTAAAAACTATTTTTTATTTGAAAACGTTTTTTTAATGAAATGTCTATTTTTAATTGCTTTTTTAATTTGATATTTTCAAAATTAAAGTCTGAATAAATGCGTGTGGAGTAAGTTTTCCAAAATTTGTATTATTTAGTTTTTATGTTAAATATATGTTTGGTTATATTTAATAATTTTTTTTAATGTTAAAGATAATATCGAACAACTAAAATTGAAAAATATTATAAATGTTTAATAAATTAATTGCATAAAATCATTTATTAATTTTAAAGCTTAAAAACAAAAGATAAGTATGATATGTATTCTTTGTTTTTTCAAAATTTTAAAATAAAATATTTTTCCACATTTTGTGAAGATCGTAATCGTATGTAACAAACTATAAATATTTATATCTTCTAAACTAAATTTACTCAATTAAATTAACAAATCATTAAAACTTCTTAAATACATTTACTCAATCTAAAACCGAATTAACTAAAAATATTTTTAGGTTTTAAAATATAATTACTTTCCTAAATAAGTTTTAAGTATATCTTTTATATTAAAATATAATTTTCTTTTTAAAACTAGGATCCCACATCGAAAATTTAAGGAAGTTTGCTTTCTTTCTCGCTCCTACATATATGAGTGTTAGGATTAATTTGAGTCTCACACAAATTTTGGTACAGTAAGTGCGGGAAACCGATTTAATCGAGATCCAAACACAAAAATATATTCATTTAAATTTAGTTTTAAATTAAATAAATTTGGTTTTAATATATATGTTATAAAATAAATTTACTACAATTATTGCGATCACTGTTCACGGGTCAAAAAAATATATTTTAATATATATGTTATATGACGGGTTAAATATGCCGTATAAATTAAAATTTATTACGATTATAAATTAGTGCCTTACAAAATTATTATTATCATCACGGGTCAATAACAAATATATTTTAATAAATATATGTCGTATGATGAATTAAATATATCGTATAACTTAATATTATTACGATTAAAAATAATGCTTTGAATATCAATTATTGCCACGGTTAAAAAAATATATATTTTAATATATATGTCGTATGACGGGTAAAATATATTGTATTATTTAAAATTTATTATTATTTTAATAAATTCACATTTTTAATTAATAATAATGGTTATGAATCTGTTCTTATATTTTTCTTATTTTATTAGATTCAATATATATAAAATATTTAATATTTTATTATTTTAGAATATATATTTATTAAAAAATAAAAAATAACTGTAATAAATTAAAGGTTTTATAAATAATTTATATCATTATTTAAATTATATGCAATATAAACATATAGTATATATACACATATTACATCATATAAATAAAGAAATAAACACACAAATTTATCAAGTTAACCAAATTTTAAAATAAATAAATAAATATTTACCCCCGAAATGCTAATGAGTAAGATATCATTTGCAAAAACAAAATATATACACTAAAATCTATAACTATATTATATAATAAATAATAAATGTTGTCAAAAAATTATAATTTTGCTCCGCCTATCACGCGGAATAGTACCTAGTATTGAATTAAAACCTAAGTCTTTGGGCCATTGGTGTGGGCCACTACTCACTCACGACACATACTTTTGTAAGTTAAATGTAAATCCAATGGTGCCAATTAATTATGGTCTTAACATGTTTCTTATTTTTTTTGTAGATTAATTATTTACGATATACGAGTTTTTCTATATATCGTAGTTCTAATTATTGAATATATATGCCAAATAGAATAGTGGGCATTAGAATTGTTGTTTTATATGTACTTCTGCGTAATTTAATACACTGAAAATGTAAGTAAACATAATTCTAGAAACGTTGTATTCTTGGTAGGTACGGTTAGTGTCAATATAAGAAAAATAATTCACCTGGTTCATCATATATATTGAATAAATAATATGATAAATATTGAATAAATTATATGATATATTGTGCCATTTAATAATATTTTTAAAATTTATTTTATTGTCATTGTACAAATTTCAATTTTTGTTATTAAATTTTGAATTGAATTAAAAACTCTAATTAAAAAATTTAATACAGTCACCAAATCGCTTTGTCTCCCTAATTTTTTGGGATAAATTATTTTTTAATTGTTGTATTTGATCGTTATTAGTTTGGATTAAATATATTTATTAATATTAATTTTTTGTTGTGTAGGAGACTCGTTCGTGCCAATGCAACTTAGGCCTTGATTGGTAGAGCATAGAGTAGAGCCTTATGCTTCATGCTCATCCAATCACATATACTTTAAAAAACATTTAGATGTTCAATTACCATATGGTACCCTCTATCCAGCAATTCAGGCCGCAGAAAAATTAAAGCATGATGCTTATCTCTGGTTCTCTGCAAATGAGATTATTCTTCTCCCTTCTTTAGAAGTTAGTTCAACAGGATCTCCTAATAAGATTTGGAAGCCTCCAAAGCCACCATAGGTTAAATGCAATATATGTATTTTCTAGAACGCCAAATCTCAAAGATCAGAAATGACTTGGGTATTAAGAAACTCTTTAGGCATAATAGAAGAGCTTTTACTCTCATCTCTTCAAAGTCAGAAGCTCTCTTCAAAGTAACTTCTTGGACTGTCTCAAGTATGAAAGAGCTACACTTTTCAAACATTCTCTTTGGATATGAATCTGCTCCTCTGGTTAAAGCTCTCTCTCATCCCGCGTCTTGGCCTGCTGAAGGTTCTACTAATGAAGCTCTGTCTTCTCTTCTCTCCTCTTTACTGAATTGGTCTTTTGTTTTTGATGCTTGGCACATGAATAGAGGTGCTTACTTAATAGCTTCCTATGTCATCTCTTGTAATCTTTGGCAATCTTATATCCCTTCTGGTTCTCCCCTTTGCCTATCTTGTTTTTTTTTATTCGGAGATTACTTGAGCCGATCTCTGTTTTGCTTTGTTTCTTATCTTTTTATCCTCTGTTTTTCTTACTTCGTAGTGCATTTGATCTGTTGTATTTGAACCCCCTTTTCTTATTTAAGCTTAATCTTTAGTTGCGAAAGACAAAAAAAAGTGGACGGACCGCCACATAGCTTAATTATTCATTCTAGCTTATTCACTTAAATAATCTACTATATTCTTTAAAGTAGATTTTGTGATCTGTAATATATTACTCAATTGTGTATTTCTTTTGTGTAATATTATGATATTACTAACGGTTGTTTATATAACCGGGTTAATCTCCGGACAACCGGGACGAGAACTTGCGATATACAGCTTCAAAAAGGAATCAAAGAAGCTTATACGAAACAACTACTCGTTTTAATTCTGCTTAATGTGGTTAACAATATTATTGAAATCATCAAACACTTTACTCTAATATTATACTCAGCGAAACTATCAAAACCATAAGGCAACCCTCATTTCCTTTGAAATTTGGTGCTTCAATGATAAGTAACTACACTTAAGACACCCTCACATAATAGACTAAAATATCATCTACATTTTCGACTATTAATCTTGACGTTGTGTCAAGTTTGTATTTATGATTGTATATATAAGAAAATATTTTCCTGCGAAATATTGGTAATTTATGGTAAATGTGTCTCTCATTGAAATGTTTGAAAGACATTAGAACACGTCACTGGGATTAAAAATTTTAAATAGAAATTCGTTGAAAATGTAAATAGAGTTTGAATTTCGCAGTTTGGATGGGGATTGATTTATTATACAAGAACGCGTGGTTTCTTCGAACTCTGCGCAACATGTTGCGCCTCTTCTTTCTTCTTCTTCTTATCGTTTGTATCTTCTTGGCCGTCCAATGTTTCATTATCTGCCTTTGCTTTCTTCGGTGCCTCCTCCCTTTCCTCTTCGGTTACATCATCTTTTCTGCTACGCGGGTTGTTAACATAAGCAAAATCGGTGTCAATTTCCTCCTTCATACTTTACTATATATGTAAGGGGTTGGCTTGCATTAATAATATATTATGTTATTTGACAGACATTTTAAATCCTATGTCTATGATTTATTATGTGGAAACGCAATGCGTCATACTTCAGTTATTGTGACTTCAAGTTCACGAATGAGTCGAGCAACAATGAACATTTGGTATGTTGATGTGTAGTTATAGTACGTGATCTTTATTTGGAATTCAAATCTTTTTCCTACCAAGTCTTTAAGACACCGACGAATGTCATTTGCGGTGTTTCTTCCGAATTCTTGGGAATCATGCATCAAATTCTATTTCAAGTATCATGCGGTTTTTCCTTGTATTTCCATGTAGTTTACCGAATATTTAGTTTTAACCTGATTTGTGATGATATCTTCAGCACTTATGTTTGTCAATTTCTTTGCATCACGGTCAAGAATAACGAATTTGGTGCTCGAACCCCCATCCTCTACCACCAGCTCGACCCTAAATCTTTTAAACAGAGGAATTTAAAATTTTGAAAAGGATATTGGTTGTCTTTTTTAAATCTCTGTTTCTTTGCGCATTTAATGACTTACTTTACTACGCCGAGTGCATGCAAATCTTTGCAGTTGTTACATATGTATGTGTTTTCACCACGGAAAAGTTTCTTCGAGCATTTCGCGCAGGAAACAAATGACCAACCTTTGCGGTTGGAGATGGTTGTGACTGTTGCCCGACATCTAACTTCCCGTTCCTTTTTAAGGACTCTCTTTTTTAGTGATTTGTTTAAGAGCCATTTGTTACGAATAATTTTGAATGTACCGAACCTGTTTTGGGGTCGAACTTAAGGAGTCCATAAGTTCTTTGATAGTAAGAGTTTCCATACTTTTTCCATCAACAGTGTGGTCTTCGATGGATGGTTGGGTTTTGTCATTATTAATACATATCCTTGTTGAACAAGATAAATAAAACTGTTTCATTTAACGTTTACAGTAAATCACGCTTTAATTATGTACTTACACTGTGACAAAGTCTTTGACAATCTGAAGATCATGGTTGAAATAGAATTTAGTAGCGCTGGTTGAATTCAAGTATAGTGTTCCTATTGTTTATCGTCGTTTGTTTAGACACAATAGGAATATTAGCACCTATAAAAAGTGATAGAAGTATTCATATGTTTGGAAATGTTATATTATGATTTACCTGCAAACAGTTTTGGATTCAAAGATGTGGAAACAAGAACAACCCGGTTAGGGCCTCGTCTTTGTAGCGTTTTCCTGAAATTTGATGTTTGCTCATCCCAAATTGTGAGTCGTACAGTGGGACCCCTGTGTATGTGAACAATATATGTATTAGTTGATATTTTGGTCACAATTCTACTCCTCCATATAACAGAGAATAGTGCAAAGTTTGAAACTTTATTAAATTTGGTTGTAGGATAGTATAGTTTGGGCTTTCTCGTACAAACTAAAGGTAAAATAAATTGGCTCGTATAATTAATTGACTTACTCACGAAGCTTCAGAAGGACGACTATCTTTTGAGATGAATATGTGTCTTCTAAGTTCTGCCCTTGTATATTTATCAATTGTCCTATCACGTCTGTTTGCGGGGAAATATATTTTCGATTTCGGGAACGCAGTTGTCATACAATTTTCAATAGCATTGGCGCATTGTTAAAAACCTTATTCTAATGACTATTATTTATAAGTAAATTGTTTCATTTAACCAAGACTACAATACCGCATGCATGTTTTCACTAATTTAAAAAAAATAAAATTTGGATACCCTTTTAGATCAGACAAACAATGGGAAAGTAGTGTGTGTTTTACATACAACTATTTTCCAAAATATAAAATATTTATCAATTAAAACACTTTCGTCGTTGTATTTTCATGTAGTTTCTTTCCAGTTGTAATTGTGTTGAACATATTGGAAGCAATGTATTATCATCTTCTAGAGTGAGGTGAAGTGTATAATTGAAAAAACTACATACACACAAATGCAATAAGAGCACCTCTAATGGTGACTCTTAAGAGGCTTTTAAAAGATTCTTAAGAAAAAAATTAATAAAAAATGATTAATTAGAAAAAATTGGTTAAGAAGTGGTTCTTTATGGAGGATTTTAAGATTTAGTTAAGAACCGCCACGTGTCTGAAGGAATGTCCCAAGGACTCAACAATCTACATACTACATATTGTGGTCTGTCTCCTAGGTGCAAGCTATCAAATGTGACCAATGGACCAAGAGAATCAATGTCAAATTGAGGAGGAGACTCCATGGTGTGAGAATTTGTGTAAAGGAAGTGTGTTTGCAATTTGTTGTATGTGAAATCTTTCTAGGTGAGTTGTGTATAATCTATTTATATAAGTATAAGATTGTAGTGATTACGTATCTTTTTAGTTTTCCTTTGTCACTGTTTTCGTGACGTCTTTAATAGTGCTTATAAATCGTCATTTACCCCTGTTTTAAATAAGTAATAAATGGCTCGTTAAATTTAGAGTTGACCGTTATAATAGTAACGCAGTGGTGAGTGGTTATAACCTGATGATTTAATGGCCTTATCAACTTCTTAGTAAAACAATTGAGTCGTTACAAAGTAGGCATCTAATGATGGGCAGCAGAATGCACAATTTAAATTAAGTGCTTTTATATTTTGCTATTACTCTAAGCATTTGGGAAGGAAAAATTTGTAAAAGTTCAATACAAATAGCTGTTTATTATTGGTTAAATTAATTTTTAAAAATAACTGTTGTTGACGGATTTGTTTGTCAACATTTTGTAAACTTATGTTAATGTTTCTCCCTCTAAATGTTGTTTATTGTGTGAGGCCTTAATTATAACTTTCAATAAACACAGTAGCGTGTGGTTTTAATTCTTTCTATATTTGTAATTCGGCACATAGTTTTTATCAGTCTGATGATAAGGTAATCTCCTATATATTTAAAGGGGAAACATTTTTCAATAAATTCCTTTTATTTGTAATAATTTTGAAAGTATGTTATTCAAAAATATTAATATATTCTATCATTTATTTAAATAAAATAAATGTTACATTAATAATTTAAATATATTTATTAATAATGTTTACTAAAAACTTCTGCAAAATTAGTGTTTTCATTTGATACTCTTTGAGTTAACACAATCAATCTTTTAATATTGGAATTTGATATTTTATTTGAATTAATATTGATGAAAGTTTGTTTTATCATGTTATAATACTCACTTGTATATTTATTCCAAACACTGATTTTTAAATCGAATGGAAAATGGGTATTCATACTTTTTTGTTGGGTCCATTTAGATAGGAATTAAAATTATGTAGTTTCACTGTTAGTTTTATTTAAACCGTGAGGTACGAAGTTATCTGAAAATAAAATTAGCAGATTGAAGATAGCGATAGACTTTTGGTAGACACATATTGTGATCGATGGAATGTTGTACTTTAAATTATATGAAACTCCATTTGTGGGAAATAATAATGGTTTTGACATGTTTATCTCTATTTCGTCGTTGTAAGGATTCAATATGCGTATTAACAGAGGAGTGCGCATTATAATTGTTATTTTATATATGTAATTGTTGTATATTTTTATAGACGGACCAAGAGTGGGGGAAAAATTGATTGACATTGAAAATGTAAAAGTGACGACATCGAACAATATGAGATTAAAACAATAACAGAGATAAGTAAACTGGAAATTAAGGTGAACATAATTTTGGTACGAAATAGCTTTCTTGTTAGGTACGATAAGACCTTGATGATTTAATTCTTGTTGTTGACTACACAACGAAAACAAACTTCAACATTTCTTTGTAGTAGAATCACTTCTCACATGTGTTGTCCATGTCATTGATGTTACACCTGAAGGGGGGCGCCATTGTCCATAGTGAATGGATATATTCAGGCTTTCTCGCAATATCGATTCCATGTAGCGAAGTCTTGATATTTTTCCAACACTCATGAACAACATGCCGATCATTTTCCCAGCCAAGTGTGTCGAGGTAGCTTTTCCCTAAGTCAAATTCACCCTGTGCAGAGTTTGAGAATCCCAAATAGATAAATAGCTTCTTTCAAGGCACCAGGTCCATTAGCAGCTTCTTTAAGATGCTTTTACCCTTCGAGGCTATCGTTGGAACGAAAATACAGCAACACTCCTTTAATGTAATGAGCCGAAGGGTTAGAATGTAGTATGCATTTTTCAAGAAGATCTTTGCAACCATCGACAACTTTAAGAGGGGAACAGACAATATCACTCAAATCCAAATTATGGAAAACCACACCATTATCCGCTAACTCCATCATGTCTCTACACGTGAGGATGCAATTGCTAAGATCCATTCGTGAAGTTTTTCCCACCATTGACAAGATCTTTGAAAGAACATCGAAAGGAAGTGTTTGAATGGGTGAGAAATAATTCTTAGTAGGAGCCATTAGTGGATGCAAAGGGTTTGTAAAATAGATCGATTGGGGTGATCTGATATGTAGAAGCTCAATTTATAGTCGTAGAATTAGTTGTCTTAAACCTTTCACGTTTCCTTTAATGATTGTATTTTGAAAACGTCAATTTAATAGCTAATACTTTAATATTCTCCTCAACTGTTTCATGATACATATAATTACATAAAATGAGAAGCTGAGTAGTTGCTTGTTTTCAAAAGTGTACATAGTCCAACTCAATAGATTTAACCAATTAGTTTATTTACTCGTAAGTTGTTTATTATTATTTTTTAAGTTAAAGGGAGGATAGGAATCGTTTAATTTCGTAGGAGCCGACTTTGTGTGACGTCGAATTAAATTTAAGGAGTTTATTTGTTAATGGTTAGCAATGTTGGATTTATTTTATTATTGGAGATCATAACTGAAGAAACCAAAACATACTCCCTCCGATTCAAATTAGTTGTCGTTCTGGAGAAAATCTTTTGTTTCAAAATATGTGTCGTTTTAGTTTTCAATGCAGAAATTAAATAAATTTGACATTTTTGACCAATAGAATAATTTCATGATTTATTTATATTGGTTGATTTAGAATATTTAATGGTGTTTTATAGTAAATAAAGATTTCTTAATCTGTGTGGAAAACTCTAAAACGACAAGTAATTAGAAACGGAGGGAGTAGGTGATAGTAGGATTTTGGTCCTACGGGGCTATCAATCAACCCATCGTTGTAGTATGAGTTTTTATGTCAATCCATAATGGGAGCGTACTAAGCAATGTTGATGTATTGTATGCTTCAAAATCAAGCTGATGTTAAAGGGGTTTTGGATGCTAAAAGATCCTAAGTGCAACGAAAGTAAAAAGCATAAAAA